>JAVYIG010011146.1:0-63055 GCA_035222895.1 Strongylocentrotus droebachiensis
CATTTTAGGCGAATGTAAACTGCCACAAGTCAATAAATTGGCTCTACATACCATTCCAGACATTTAAGTGCTGACAGATTTTAATAGCCTGTTTTATGTCTTTTTTTCATGGAAAAACGGTTGAGGAGATTCAAAAATGGTTGGGAGAATTAACTGTTAATCACTGTTAGAGAGTGTCATACATTGACGCCTTCAATGAAAACCATAGATATCTTCGTGGTTTGATAATATTTTCAGGATATTTTGCATGTCAGAGGGTTAGTACAGTATAAGGAATATAATAAGTAAAATTGTATACAAACATTTAGCAAGTTTTTCATCAACCTTCAACAATGTTACCGAGTCACTTTAAAAACAAGATCCCCTATTTGGAAAAACATCCCTATCAACTGCTGCATCCTCGTACATCTTTGTACAGACGTGTCCATTGCTAGCTACACTCCAGAACCAGTGCACATTTAATTGTGCCTCTATTTTTCGAGACAGTCAAAGGACTTAATATAACCATTGCGGGGTTTTATTTGATTTCTGATACACGACCGTTTACTAATAACCTTTCGATTTCATCATGGATGATTTTTGACTGATTATGTGCGGAGCTGCTCTTTCAAAGTTGTGTATAAGCTCGCAAACTGTGTTAAGGCTATTAATATTCATTTTAAACCATGTCTTAAATATCTTTATTTGCCCAGAATTCGGCCCACTTTCTGAAGTTTGCTGCATGTTACCAACCGGGGAAATGTTCATTTCCCGATCTTACACATTGATCTTAATCAGATTCACATTCTCCTTTTCTCTTATTTAAAAAGAAATTATTATTTTCCTTTTATCATAACTAAAATTAATCTCACAAGATCTATTAGTAATAAACCATTGTTAAAATCATTACATAAATTGGGGTAGAAATAATTATTCCACCATTATGACCAACAGTGTATATATAGAAAAATCAGCCGGTGCGTAATTTTTGGAGTTCCAAGTCTAATCTAGTTGTCAAACAAAGAACTTTAAATATTTGTAAGTCATCCGAAATTCCGTTTGAATTGAATGAATGCGTTATTATAAACTGTGAAAGCAATCATTGTCGGAAATATTAAATAGCTGCCTGGCCTGTAAATGAAAAGTGTAACGAACTGGAATAACTAACAAAAGATTTGGCTGAAGTGAACAGCGAGGGAATCAAAGGGAAATTCCCCCTTTGATATTATGTTTTTAAAAGAAAAGTAGAAACATGAAAGGAACAGGTCAGTTATAAATTAGAGAAAAAAAAACGATAAGAAAAAATAAAGTCATGAATGTTTGAAGGATGGATCAATCAAACACAACTTGAGAACTATGTAACGTACCTTACGAGCTCCCCTTACACTCGCCCTGTACTATAAAAAGATGTATATTTTTCCCGAATGAATTTTGTTTACATTAAACATTGACCCAAAATATAGTTATTGTGATTAATTACAGTTAATAGCATTGTCCATACATATACATTGGAGAATAACTTGCATACTACGTTACAGTTTTGTCAATTTGTGTTTTACTGATGACAACTTCAGAAATTCACAACTTTTAATCGGGTATTGCTCTGACTGATAATGACCTGTTCGTCTCATTTTTCTGTTGCTATTACAGTTAATAGCATTGTCCATACATATACATTGGAGAATAACTTGCATACTACGTTACAGTGTTGTCAATTTGTGTTTTACTGATGACAACTTCAGAAATTCACAACTTTTAATCGGGTATTGCTCTAACTGATAATGACCTGTTCCTCTCATTTTTCTGTTGCTATTAAAACCAACATAATGTCAGGGTGGACTTCCCCTTTCAGAGAAGAGAAGAGAAGTAAATAATTATATATAGCCCGAGAAATAGGCTAAAAGTGGCAGCATATTTTTTGAACGTTCACAGACAACAACGACTACAAAAATCTGGCAAATCGAGAACAAAAATAGCATACATTCTTATTTCAAGTTCGCTTTATTTTTTTTAAAAGGAACCTGATTTGAGAGAATCGGTAGCTATGTTGCGCTGACAAGGGGGTAAAGCATCTTTTTTAAACCAATACATTTTGAAAGTTGGGACAGTTCAAAGTATACTATAACTGCTTTATGTAAGGGGTAAGTGTGTGTTTTGGGTATACCTGAAAATATTCTATACATTTCTGTTATTTCCAAAACTTCTTGCTTTGTATTCATTGTTTTTATTACGAGAGTGTAGTAAGTTTGGAATTAGATGACCACCCCTCTCCCCCCCCAAATACAAACAAACACATAACGCTAATAATTTGTATAACCCTCTGCTTTTGTTTCCTTTTTCTTTTCTTCTCTTTATATCCTGCTAATTCACCTTCATTTCTTTTCAATCTCTCTTTTTTCCATTTTAAACGGGACAATTGGAACACAAACCAAAATAAGTTTCAAAAACACTTCTTTGTTTCTGCTGAATAGTCATCGAATTGATTTTAATGTATATTTTCATGATGAATCTAGAGTATGTCCACATCCCAACATCCACAGCGTTTGGAAGCAATGATGCCACCGAACGTTGGCGAATTTGGGTCACATCTCTTGGTTACATTTTCTGAAGCTTATATCAACAAATAGACCCTATTACACTATAAATTAAAGTAGCGTGTGTGGGGTGTGTGTGTGTATGACAGTGTTTGTGTATGTGTTGTAATAAGATATATATATACGATATTTATAAACATATATATAACCCTACATGGTACATTAAGTGGACATCATAAAAATCCTAACCCTAACCCTAACCCTAACCCTAAACCTAACCCTAATGTCTACTTAATGACTCATTTTCACTCCGAATGTCCCTCCAATGACGCCTTTAGTAACATAACATATATATAGAGAGATATATATTTAAACAAAAGACCTTCTATGAGATATAAAACGTAAAAACGTTAAGAGGACACCAAATTGTCCTCCTAATGACAATGTCTACTTAATGACTCATTTCTTCACTACAAATGTCCCTCTAATGACGCCTTTAGTAAAATATATCTCTCTCTTTATATATATATATATATACTTTTACTTAAGGCGTCATTAGACGGACATTTGGAGAGAAAAGTGAGTCATTAAGTAAACATTGTCATTAGGAGGACAATAATTATACTGTAGAACTTTGCAGGAATTATTAATATGTCATGTATGTCCTATCTGTGAAATTTAAACTTTAGCAGTGTCCTAGTATTAAAATTATGCAAGGAAACCCGTTAACCTTCTAGACTTCACTGTCAGACACTTTTGGGTGACTGACTGACATCTTTTTGATTTGGTAATAACATACGAAACATGATCTGTAACAGGTACATGAGCATTTGTCTACATCAATAACCCACTACTTGTAACGACCAAAATTGTATTAATTGAATCTTTGTGCATCACAAAACGTATGACCATTCGCTAAAAGGGTTTAAAAATCAGACTATCACCTAGGTAATAGCAAGTCGATTCGACAACTAATGATCGTTATTTTCCTATTAAAAGCTATTTTCAAGCCCTTTCGTTTCGAGGGAAGTTCTTAATAATTTTGTCTTTCAAATGCCCATGCATTTAACCTTTTCATTTGATTGGCCTGCAAATGGAAAATAATATCTTTAAGTCACATGTCTACATGTATTAGAAATGGTAAATGGTTCACTTTATCAAGTACATATAACATATCCATGCATAAGGTCACTGACTTAACTTGTCAGTGAAAGCATACGAGTTCAAGCCTGTCTTAGTCATGATAACATGATAAATTGGTCTTAAACAACACAGTTAAAGGATTTATCATATTGCCCTCTTACATTTATTTGTCATCATTAAAGGGGAATTAACCTCTCGACTATGAAAACTTTTCATGACATAGAGAGTAAAACAATTTTTCATTAAATATAAAAAGCATTGCTGTAGCCCAAATAATATCGTCCAGCAAGTACAATACAGAGGCCCTACTTCGACATATCTACGACGTCTCTGCTCACCAAGGAGGTTGCCATTTCGTAGAAATTTCTCTTCAAAATGTCCGGATTATATGCAATAGGCGTCAAACATGGTGTACTGCCAAGTGTTTGGTTGTAATAATTTTTCCTAGAAAACCAAGAGAAAATCGTTTTATCGGTTTCCAGACCAAGACAATTGCAATGTAATATTCAAGCTATAGGTGGCAGCTCTGAAGGTGGTGACATTTTTAGACAAGAAGTACAAATGGCTGTGATCTGAATGACATACAAATTATGTTTATTCACACAATATAGGAGGGCTTTACCATGAGTTAATGAGATGAAATTCCTTTTTTCTGAATTCTTTTTTTCCGACACAAATGGTTCTGTTAATTACTTTAAACCTCGTTTAGATTTTCTTCTATAATAAACAAAAAAACAAAGAAACATATTTATCATTATACACTTCTATGCCTTGTTTAAGTTTGTCGTGACAACATCTTTGTTATTGTTCAACCAATGGAAAGAGAATTTATGACGTATGACAGATGATTCAATAAATAGATTTAGTCGTAGTGAAACCCTTCATAGTACATTACACTCAAATTATATTTGCACACATGGGGATGGAAGTGCGGATTAAAATGGAAGCCAGGGGTGGTATTGTGTTAATAACAGCAGTAAAATAAGAGAAACAGACACGTCAATGCTTGATTAAAATAGGAAAAGTTCTGAATTGTTTACGTGTTACTGGTATTCAACCAAATACAAATTGGCAACTCTGTATTTTCCTAGATCTTCCCCTATTTGCTCTGTATTGCTAATCTCATGACCTTCCATTTTCTCAGTCGCTTAATAAAGCCCTCTCAAGTGTTGGGAGCCTCAAGACTTTTTTGGAAAATTTCACTTCAATTGTATCATAATGTGAAAGAGATGTCATTTAAAACACACTACTGTAAGGATTTTTTTCAAAACAAATGTGTTTGAAGTCAAGGATTGAAGAAAGAATACACTTTCTTTCTTTTTTGCGTACAACAGAAAACCCAAAGTATGCATTTTGTGATAAATATTTGTCTTCAATTACAATTGAATGGAAATCTTTGCAGAAGTGTGACTAATATTACATCATCTTTCACATTATGATGCAATTTAAGTGAATACCAACATTTGGGCTAATTTGGGCCCCCAACACTTTACAGGGGATTTAAAGAATAGGTTGATAAAAACATTGGAGCAATGTATATATTTAGGGGGCATGTATTATGAAAAATCTTATAAAGGAAAAAGGGAAATTTACAAATTGTGTAGAGCGTAGCAAGTGGGAGAGGACCACGCATGATACGTCACAGAGTAGTCACTTTGTGTTTAATCATTTAAAATTCACAACTTCCTTATTTATCTGATTTTTGCTCAAACTTTCGTTGATCTGTTCCTCTAGTATTTCTACTTCTATTAAAACTAGCTTGATATGAGGGTGGATGTTCCCTTTAAGTGAAGTCCCTTTATGTACAACATATATATCTAGGGATATGGCATGTGACATTTGTACATGTAACTTGTTGATTTAAAGCATACATGTAAGTGTTATCACTTAAATATCTGTGACCCCAGTGTGACCCTGGTTTGATCTTCTCTTCAATAGTGAATGATAACTGCTCCTATTTTCATCGAAACACAAATGATAAATCAATTGTATCAGTACGTTTTGCCTTAACTGACAACTAGGCATATACCGAATTTTTCTTGTTAATATATATGTGGTCATTTTGTCTGAGCGTGACAATAAATAGAGAAGCATCTCCCTGTGATCATGAGTAGCCTTACATTGACGTGCTTTAAGATCAAAATTACCTTTTTTTTAAATAAAAATTCTTTGTAGGTGAATGTTTACCACTGCTAAGAGGGTTACATAATGACATTCAAAGGTGATCGTTGGCATACTAAAACAAAAAGATCTCCCCCACTCCCATTTGGCATACATTCAAGACAATTTTAGAATGCAGGTAAATAAATGGCTCTAAATATCTTCGCCATATTGGCTACACATCCAAGATAAATATTTGTGCTAAAAAGGTATATATATGTATGCGTTCGCATTTATGCAAACATATTGAAAATGTGACTCTTTTGTCATTAAATGTATTTGTCTTTCAAAGCGGAATACCCTTTTTTATATGCAAAAGTTTCAGTGTTTGAATCTACCATACCTCCCCAATGACAATGGGGACAATTCACCAAGTACGGATGTTTTGAGCCAGAAGTGCATTAACTCTGTGTAAACTTATATGAGTTAATTCCCTTCTGGCTCAAAACATATACACTGTTCGTAGCAGGCAAAATTAACACAGTATACATTAATACTGAATGATGGATAAATAAATGTTCCTGCTTAATGTACACTGTCGCTCATAAAGGTGGAATATTTTTTTTTAATCCCAATTTATGGAATTATTTTAAAAATAATTTAAAAATAATAGATCTAGATAATAGTAAACATTCTCAGATTTTATTGAATAATAATTTGCCAATGTGTGTTTTGCATGACTGCTAAAGCATGTGTATGCTACTATGCTTATCAACTAGGGGACCTATGCCCTTAAGTCTTAAATGACAGTAATGAGGATTAATGCCCCACAAAAGGGCACTAATATAGCACATCGACACGGTTTTGATCCTGGGGCCTCACAATTACGAGGCCATTGTTTTGTCACTGAACCATGACTGTACGCAGCGGGGGCTAGGGTAGGGGGCAGTTTCCATAAATAAAAAAAAACACAGAAAATACAATAAATGTTCAATAATTTATTGCATTTTCCCCGGTTCCCAACATAAACAAATCTTCTGTGTGCCCATGCCTCGAGCCATAATGCATGGCCGTCCAGAGGATTTTTTTTATGTTGGGGACCAGGGTAAAATGCAATAAATTATTGAAAATTTATTGCATTTTCTGTTTTATTTTTTTATTTTTGGAAACAGCCCCCTACCCTAGCCCCCACTGCGAACAGTCATGGTTCAGTGACAAAACAATGGCCTCGTAACTGTGAGGCCCCAGGATCAAAACCGTGTCGATGTGCTATATTAGTGCCCTTTTGTTGGGCATTAATCCTCATTACTGTCATTTATGACCTGAGGGCGTAGGCCCCCTATTTAATAAGCACAGTAGCATACACATGCTTTAGCATTCCCGAAAAACACACATTGGCTAATTATTATTCAATAAAATCTGAGAATGTATACTATTTTTTAGATCTATTATTTTAAAATAATTTTTAAAATAATTCCATAAATTGGGGTAAAACTAAAATATTCCACCTTTATGAGCGACAGTGTATGGTAACCGTTCCCTTGCTAAAGTATAAATTACTTAATAGTAAAGCATACAAAATGAAAATGTGTGGTTAGCTGCTTGTTTAAAATAATTTCGAATAACAGTTCACTAAGCCCGAATATATACATGTACAAACAAGCAGTACAAGCACCAAAATAATAAAATTAACCGGAACAAAAACACCTACAGATATATTAACACTATAAAACAGACATTAACAACAAACAAAATCTAAGAAAAACAAATCTAATTTAGTTGCCTCTTTACATGGGCCTGATATGTTCTTACCATCAAGATACTTGTGTGTAAACTTTCACTCAATTTGTCGTTGGGATTTTTGTTCGAATC
Organism: Strongylocentrotus droebachiensis; assembly: GCA_035222895.1. Lineage (NCBI taxonomy): Eukaryota > Metazoa > Echinodermata > Echinoidea > Camarodonta > Strongylocentrotidae > Strongylocentrotus > Strongylocentrotus droebachiensis. The sequence goes on from JAVYIG010011146.1 coordinate 7,629, forward strand.
CTTCAGAGTAGTCAATAAAGCACACATATATTTCTTTGTTCACTGTAATATACCTTTCTGTCATCATTCTCTTACAGAATATTGTTTCTCTAGTACCACTTTGAAGTCTAAAACCAAACTGTTTCTACTTCATTGTCAATTTGAATGTTTATTCTGTTGAGAATGATCTTTAAGAGCAACTTGGTTACATGGCTCATAAGGCTAATTGTCCGGACATCTTCACATACACTTGCCTTAGGCCTCTTTGGAATTGGCACAAATATCTTTTAAGGCCACAGGTTCTTCCCATATCCCATCTGGGCCTTCGGATTTACAAGCTCCCAGTGAATGTAGAGCTTCTTTAGCTTCTGATTTAAGTATACTTGGATCCTCGTTGTCAGGGATTAGAAGTTCTGGACCTCTATCATCATCAAATATGTCTTAGATGAATTCTTCCCATCTCTGGTTTATATCCTCTTTTTCAAAAAGGAAGATATTCCATCTTTGTTCTTGATACATCCGCTTGCTGCATTGTTTCTTCTTCTTCTTGAAATGCTTAATATCTCTACGCATTTCATTTGTTTGGTTTGTCTTGGAGAAATGCTCCATTCTAACACATTTTTGAATTAGCCATTCTTCCTTTACTCTTTGACATTCATTATCAATTTCCTCGTTGATGTCTCTGTATGATTTGGAGTTTCTGACTTGCTTTTGCCTCTCCTTAATCAGGTTCAGAATATTTTCTGTCATTCATGGTTGTTTTGCTGTTTTATTATTTAGTTGGTGGTGTATTATTTCCATGCTGAATGCTTTTTCCCAAGCATTTCCATTCCGGTTCTAGTTTCTCAACGTCATTTACTTCATTATTTGTTTGTTCTATTTCTTCTGTGACTAGACAATTATACCTATTTCTAACTTCCATAAAGTATTTTTCTGCTATGTATGTTTTATTTAGAGCTGTGACAGCTGGAAGAGAGTTTCTGTTTGTTCTGAGTTGTGTATTCTTTAGCTTTATTGGTCAATTAACTTGATAGAATTTATTGACCAATATAATATCATATTGCAAACTGGTACACAAATTAAATATACACAAAATTGAAAAGAAATTGATCGTGTTATTTTCAGAAAATGCTCCTTTGATAATTGAACAAGTAGCTGTTATCCCCTCTGTCACTGATGAATACAGATATCTAATCCATGTTTAAATATTCAGAAATTAGTTATCTTTAAGAACGATTACATAAAACAATATATGTTTGTAAATACCGATAACAAAACAAAAAAAGCACATTTAATGGACACAACACAGCCTAGCAATATAATCTGATCCATGCCAACAACTAAGTATGCCATACTTGTTTATGCTCTATCTCTCCTTCTGACTTTTATATCATATAAACACAATCAGTCGGTGCGTGATTTGGCAGTTTATTCAAGTTCTCTATTAAACAAAGGAACTGTAAACAAGCTCGCTTTGATTTGAATGTGTGTGGTCATAAGCTGTAAAAGCATATATTATCGGAAATGTAAAAGAATAGCTAGCTGCCCGTGAGTGCCAAAAGTGTAATGAACCAGAATTACTATAACAAATTATATCATTGGATAAACACGTCATCAAAAATTGAGGAAAAAACGAATACAATACGAAATTCATGAATTTGCTAAAGGTGCAATCAATCAAACACAAATTGTCAACTCTGTGATGTATCTTGCAAGCTCTTCTCTCTCTCGCCAGTACTAAACAACTTCAAAAATTTATTATTTCCCTTAAGAAAATGTGTTAATCATACATTGGCACCAAATCTAATTATTTTTATGAATCAAATCTATTCTGTCATCAATAACTAAACAAATTAAAGTTTATGACATTTTCTGTACAGAGCCAATTGCAGAGTAGATCGCCTAACATTTCACAGTGGTGCCAATTTATGCTTCATTGATGACATCTTCAAAAATTCAAAAACTTTCATTAATCTGATATCGCTCAAACTTTTACTGACCTGTTCCTCAATTTGTTCTGCTTCTATTAAAACAACAACATATCAGGATGGTCTTCCCCTTTAAAAGAACAGAACTAAATAATTTGATGTTGCCTGAGAAAGTAGGCTAAAAGGGACAGCATAATTTTTGAACCTTTAGAAACAACAACTATTGCAAATCAACAAACAAAATAACATACAGTTTTGGTACAGGTTCAGTTTTTGTTATTACTTTAAGTATGTCCACTTTCCAAGATCCGCTCACTAATATGTTCTGGAGCTTATATAAAACAATAAACTCAATTAAACTATAAAATTGAATAAACGAAGAAGAACATTTGTTAGTGTTTGTGTGGTGTGTGTATTCTTTCGCATTTGTGGTGCGTTTTTTTTTTTTTTGGGGGGGGGGGGAGGGATGTTGGGTAGACACACAAGGGCTTGTAATTTGTTTCATTTTATAACTGATTTCTTTCCAAACAAAATTGATCATAATTTATGAATTGTCCATGCGGGCAAGCACTGAATCCAATGACCGGGGTAATAGTATATTTGTAAAGCGCTTAGAGACATTTGTATTAAGAGCTATATAAAAATTAAATATTATCAGGTGGGCTGTATCTAATACAGACCACCTTATAATTTTGTTAAAAATGCCTTTATTATTATCAGGTGGGCTGTATCTAATACAGACCACCTTATAATTTTGTTAAAATTGCCTTTATTATTTATTATTTATTTTATTTTTTTATTTTGAACCACTTTTTTGTGAACAAGATAACTTTGAAATGGTTCAACCAAATATCTTGAAATTTGACACACATATGTATAGGCATATGGACAAAACAAGGTAAGGTTTCCAACCTTGACCTTGACTGATGACGTCATTTAGGCGCCATTTTGTGAATTTTTCTGAAAATCAATTTATGATCATATCTTCATAACCAAAAGTTATTTCTCATTCATATTTATCATGATCAAGGTCAATATCAGTCCGGTTAATTTCAGGTCAAAAAACGCGCGCATGCGCGTACGTCCGCGCGTCAGTAAGCGCGCAAAAATTTCAAATGCCCAAATTCGTCTCAAATTTATTTTGCATACGTTTCAGGTCATTTTAAGCATTTTATAAAAAATCGCGCACACGCGCATGCGCGCGCGTTTTCGCGCGTTACACCATTACACAACATAGAATCGCCATTTTTTTTTCTTTCACGATGTTTCTCATATTTTCTCGAACAATTTGATACCATGTTTATCTCTTTATGACCATTAATAAGAAGATGAGCGTTCATTCAAGATAAATGTCCATGCGCGCGAGCTCTTGTAATACATAGCATATATGGGCAAAAACATGCCTATACAAATTCCATTTTAGCTCTTTGGGATGGAACTGGACCCCCAATATTTTTTCATATTTTGATAGAGAATGAGTCGGAAATATGATTTAATGTCTCATTTGGCTATTAAAAATATTTTAACATCATCATAATGGCCTTCGAACTAAAAATAGGAATTTGCATATTATGACGTCAGGTTATTTATGAAGAATTGATTGTATCTCTGTATATATTGATCGATTTTCTTCAAAATTTCGATATGTTGTAGCTAAGATAATTCTCTACAAGTTTAATTATAACCATTTTTTATTTTGATGACGTTATCAGAGTGAAAATTTCGATTAAAGGCCTCATGTCAGAAATTTCACAATTTGCGTGTTATGACTATAGAAGGTGAATTTCGTTTACGTAATGAATCTACATGATATTGTTTATTAAAAATTTATAAGTAGTTTCTCGCTTATTTTTGATCTATTTTGTTTTCAAATTTTAATTGACCAGCCCACCTATACTTGTTCCAAACAAGTATTATATGTCTAGTTATTATTTATTTTTATTTTTTTTTTTTTTGAACCACTTTTTTGTGAACAAGATAACTTTAAAATGGTTCAACCAAATATCTTGAAATTTGGCACAAATATGTATAGGCATATGGAAAAAACAAGGTAAGGTTTTGAACCTTGACCTTGACTGATGACGTCATCTAGGCGCCATTTTGTGAAATTTTCTGAAAATAAACTCCTGATCATATTTTCATAACCAAAGGTTATTTCTCATTCATATTTATCATGATAAAGGTCAATATCAGTCCGGTCAATATCAGGTAAAAAAACGCGCGCGTGCGCGTACGTCCGCGCGTCAGTACGCGCGCAAAAAAATTAAATGCTCAAAATCATCTCTAATTATTTTTGCATACGTTTCAGGTCATTTTAAGCATTTCATAAAAAAATCGTGCACACGCGCGTGCGCGCGCGTTTTCGCGCGTAACACCATTACAAAACATAGAATCGCCATTTTTTTTCTTTCATGATATTTCTCATATTTTTTTGAGGAATTTGATACCATTTTTATCTCTTTATGACCATTAATAACAAGATGAGCGTCCATTCAAGATAAACGTCCGTGCGTGCGAGCTCCTTTAATACATAGCATTTATAGGCAAAAACATGCCTATACAAAATCCATTATAGCTCTTTGGAATGAACCGGGACCTTCAATTTGTTTTCATATTTAGATAGAGTATGAGTCGGAGATATTATTCCATGTCTCATTTGGCAATTAAGTGTATCGTGACATCATAATAATGACCTTCGAACTAAAAATATGAATTTGCATATTATGACGTCAGCATATTTATGGGAAATTGATCGTATCTCTGTATATATTGATTGATTTTCTTCAAAATGTCGATATGTTGTAGCTAAGATAATTCTCTACAAGTTTAATTATAATCATTTTTCATCTTGATGACGTCATCAGGGTGAAAATTTTGATTAAAAGGCCTCATGTCAGAAATTTCATAATTTGCGTGTTATGACTATAGAAGGTAAATTTCGTTCACGTAATGAATCTACATGATAGTGTTTTTTAAGAATTTTAAAGCAGTATCTCGCTTAATTTTGCTCTATTTTGTTTTCAAATTTTAGTTGACCAGCCCACCTATACTTGTTCCAAACAAGTATTATATGTCTAATTATTATTATTATTATGTATTAAGTTAATCCTATTATGCTATTAGAAGCAAAATAATTATATTTAAAGAATTACTTGTATTTTTCTTATATTAAAAAAAAATACAAATGAAAATTACCGAGCGTTTGTAGCTTATACTGGAAATTTGTTTATGTTTGCTGTTTCAAACACACCAAGCAAACAATGAGCGAATCCAGACGTCCTTTTGACATTCCTTTCAAGATGGAAGTTCCTGAAAGACTCATCATTATATTTCAGTTTGCCAATTACATTTTGGGCAATTACTCTCTGGACTTGGAGCGGTAGAGTGAATCATCATTGGTATCAACGACATGGTTTGATTGACCATGTTGACGTGCAAGAAGGATTATATAAATACTCTTTAAAATTACTAAATCCATTGAATGGTTATGTCATTATTACATCATGTAGGGAGAAGCCTATTGATGGTACATTCTATGTTAAGTTAAAGACATAACTATCACCCGACATTTGAAGATTCTACAAGTATTCTTGCTCGCAACATATTGAATTTTAATGTCTGAATCAAAAACAGTATGTTATAGAACTGACTGTGTATGTAGTGTTTTTGGTTCTTTTTCTTAGTTTAAATGATGTAAACGATATTGTTTTTTGACCTCATCGGTTTGATTGGGTACCTGGGTTGCGTGTCATCAAAATGTTGCCTCAGACATATCCCATGTGGGTTAACCCAGATTTCCCAATGTGTTACCCATATGGGCATATTCATATTCTACCCATATGTGTACGCCCAGCTCATTCTCATCTGTGACCCATACGGGCTGGCTCAGATAGATCCCATATGGGTTACTAAATATTGGCCCCATATGGGATACATATATGGGTTCCATTTAGCCCAGATGGCACAAGTGACCCAGATCATCACCATATGGGCCCCATATAGGCTTGCTACCTGGGGAAAAGGGGAAAGGGGAAGAAATTATGGGCAGAAGAAAGAAAGAAGGGGGAAGGGAAAAGGAAGAAAGATTTTCGGACATCAGTTTGACTTTATATAGTCGTATGACTTATAAGTTCACTAGTTGTTATGTTGTTTCCGTTCACCCTTTTTACAATTCACGTCATTGTATCTTTATTTGTTTGTTTTTTCACTCATTTTATTTCCTGATATTTCCTAAAACATTTTTCAATGGTACAGTTCAAACAAAAAATAGAAAATAAAATTGCCCAAAAGAAAAATAAGTTAAAAGTCCATTTTAAGAAATGGTCTATCAAGTTTAACTGAAATGTTGTAGTTGTCTTGCAAAGCTCTGTTGTCCTTTACATCTTCCCCTTGGGAAATAATGTGGGTTTGAGTTTGTGTGTCTGCGTGTTTATTGGTGCATAAGTGGGTGCCTGTTTGTTTTAAGATGATATTATATATTATATTATTGCTTTTACTCTGTTAATTTTTCAAAAATAATAATAAAAACAGAAGAAAAACAATTGTATGCTTGTAAGTAACACATTACAGGTCGGCTGCTTGAAGTCCTCTCCGAGGGACTTAGTACTCAGGTGCTAAGAAAGCATATGTATTCCTGTAAGTAAGAAACTAGAGGATCAGCTGCTTGAAGTCATCTCCGAGGGACTTGGTACTCAGGTGCTAAGAAAGCATATGTATTCCTGTAAGTAAGAAACTAGAGGGTCAGCTGCTTGAAGTCATCTCCGAGGGACTTGGTACTCAGGTGCTAAGAAAGCATATGTATTCCTGTAAGTAAGAAACTAGAGGGTCAGCTGTTTGAAGTCCTCTCCGAGGGACTTAGTACTCAGGTGCTAAGAAAGCATATGTATTCCTGTAAGTAAGAAACTAGAGGGTCAGCTGCTTGAAGTCATCTCCGAGGGACTTGGTACTCAGGTGCTAAGAAAGCATATGTATTCCTGTAAGTAAGAAACTAGAGGGTCAGCTGCTTGAAGTCCTCTCCGAGGGACTTAGTACTCAGGTGCTAAGAAAGCATATGTATTCCTGTAAGTAAGAAACTAGAGGGTCAGCTGCTTGAAGTCATCTTCGAGGGACTTGGTACTCAGGTGCTAAGAAAGCATATGTATTCCTGTAAGTAAGAAACTAGAGGGTCAGCTACTTGAAGTCCTCTCCAAGGGACTTGGTACTCAGGTGCTAAGAAAGCATATGTATTCCTGTAAGTAAGAAACTAGAGGGTCAGCTGCTTGAAGTCCTCTCCGAGGGACTTAGTACTCAGGTGCTAAGAAAGCATATGTATCCCTGTATGTAAGAAACTAGAGGGTCAGCTGCTTGAAGTCATTTCCAAGGGACTTGGGTACTGAGGACTAATGCCTTACCCAACGGCAAAGGCACCAGTTTTTTTATAATTATTATTGTGGGAGCTTTTTTAGGAAACGGTGTTGTAGAAGTGTAATTTATGGACAGAGTATTTTACAGGTTTGTTTACAAATATCTTTTTTCAGTTTAGAACAGCACTTTTTGAGCTTTCGAGAGCTAAATAACAGAACACATGACATACAAATGGAGAATAAAATATTTAACAGTTTTAATGAGTTGAGGCAGCATGGTGGTTTGCTTATGTTCTACAATTTTATTGTATCATAATCAATTACAATTTAAGCATTAAAAAGAAGTTGAAAGATCTTGATATTAATGTAAAATAAAATCACATAATTTGGCTTCATGACCTTTTTCTGATGTCAGTTCAATTGTATCTAATTGCGCCCTCAATATGGCCAACATTGCCTTTAACGAATCCCGTTGGTCCCCATGATCCCCTTTTTGTTATATTAATTGAGAGCTGACTTGATGAAATAACCACCTGCCAGTGACCACACAGGTAAGTCTAATCCCTACTGGCCAGACAAGTGCTGATAGGCTTTGGATATTTCAGAATTAGGAGTTATCTTTAAGAACGATTACTTTAAACAAACATAAAATTATACACCCATAACCAATATAGAAAGCACGACCGAGACACAACCTAAACCTACAATCTGATTTAATCTGACAACTGAGTATGCACCACAGGGCTAATACATCTACTAATCAATAACCAAACTAGAATGAACCCATCTTTCGGTACTATTTGTTGACTTGTAGTTTTTTTAAACGAAAATGACTGTACTTTGCGGACTTCTAAAGTGTTCGACCTTATCGATTTGCCTGGGTTGCGGTGTCATGCTCTTGGCCTACAGTCTGGGAAAATGTTGCCTGTTTGCGTTCGTGAACCCGTATTCAAAATGGTGTTACTCAGATCAGGTCACTGGTTGTATAAACATGTGTGATCAAAAATAGATTTCGTCCATTGTTATGGTTGTGTGCATTAGTAAAGATTTTGGGAGTTCTGACTTTATTCAAGATCTCAAACAAAGAAACTTTGAATACAAGTTATTCATCCAAAACTCCGGATGCCTGGCCTGTCAGTGCAAAAGTTTTATGAGCAGGAATAACTAATAATCAATTGCGTAGAAGTGAAAAACGGGAGAATCATAGGGAAAGTTCCCTTTGGTAATATTTTAGTTGTAAGAGAAGCAGAAATATGAAAGAAACCGGTCGGTGAAAAATCTATTTTTTCCCCCAATGAAAATTGTTCAAACATACATTGACCCAAAGTGTATTTTATTGCAAATAGTTTTAAAACAAATCTATTCCGTATACGGTAGGCTTGCGGGTGCACCATGTGAGAGAGGGAGGGGGTTGAGGGGTCCTGAAAAGGACTCTCGATAATCTTTCTTGAGGGTGTGTAGTCCTGAAAAGGACTGTTGGCATAGTCTTGAACAAGACTGTTGGTTATCTTTCTTAGCTTATAGTTATAAGGAGAACTATAGCGATTGGAGAGGATGAGTGGCGGGAGTGGCTCGACGTTTCAAACAGGTTGACTATCCGTCGTCGTCACTCCTGACGACGTATTAGTCAAAACATATTATTTCAAATGATTGGTAATAAGAGCTTCCATTTCATTTTTTGAGAGGGGGGTTTTTCCAAAACTGGTCTATACCTTTACACACTGAAAACAAGACAGAACAACAACATTATTAGATTAAACTTATTTGCATTCATATCAATACAGGCATAACAGTAGCTCTATTTTCCCCTCTTAAACAGAGCTAATATTCCAAACTATGCTTCCCAATTTATTAATAAGATGCAAAAAGAGAGTAAACTGCAACGTTTTGTATAATCATTGCTTTTCTTTGATGTTTAAATTATAGACAGTATAGTAAAGTCGCACATCTACATGATACAATATTATTTGAAAAATAGTAGTCAATGATTCACTTTAAATTCCTATCAAATACATAACATATCCATGCAGAAGTTCACTGACTTGAGTTGTCAGTGAAAGCATACGAGTTTAAGCCTTTCTCAGTCTTAATAACATGATATATAGGTCTTAAACAAAACATTTACAGGATTTAACATATATTTGTATCCTCCTACATTTAATTTTAGTCCAAACATAACATTTGCCATGCACAAGCGCATCTACCTTTTTCAGTGCAAGTAGAGGGGCTTTAAGGAATGGGTTGATTACAACATTTGAGCAATGGATATATCTAGGGGACATGTATGATCAAATATATCTTCTGTAGGAAAAAGGGAAGTTTACAACCATTTTAGAGCATAGCAAGTGGGAGAGGACCACGCATGATACGTCACAGAGTATTCACTTTTTGTTAAATCAATTTACTTTCATAACTTCCATATTTTGAACTCATTTTTACTCAAACTTTAGCTGATCTGTGCCTCCAGTATTTCTGTTTCTATTAAAACTAGCTTCATATGATGGTGGACTACGCCTCTAAGTAAAGTCCCTATATGTACCACAAATAACTAGGGATTATTGTATGTGATATTTATACATGTAACTTGTTAATTTAAAGCATATATGTATTAAGTGCTATCACTTAAATATCTCTGACCCCATGGTGACCCTGGTGTGAAACCCGTGTTTAACCACGGTTTGATCTTCTCTTCAATATTGCATCATAGCTGCTCCTATTCTTATTGAAACATAGCATGATAAATCAATTGCATCACTGACAACTATGGTATATAGCACATTCTTCTTTTTGTAAATGTATATATATGGTCATTTTGTCAGAACGTGCCTTTTAAAAGGATAATCATCTGCTTTTGATCATGCGTTGTCTTACATGGTGTGTTGGAGACGTGCTTAAAGATCAAAATTCCCCTTTTTTAATAACAATTCTATGTAACTGAATGTTTACCACTGGAAAAGGCCCGGTCACACAGAGGGGACGCATGGGGAACGCACGGCCAGTGCGTTGTCGTGCGTCTAACTTTTGTCGAAGCTACAGCGAGCTGACACCAAATGCATAGCGTGTTGCTAGCGCGCTGAGCGCATACAGGGCGCATGTACAGTGCGCATACAGATCGTACACAGAGCGCACATAATAACAACTTCCACGAATGCACAACGTGTTGCTAGCGCGCTGGACGAATGGTCCACGCATGCACCGCGTTCTCAACAGAGGTGGGCACACATAGACGACGCACGGCCCGCGCATTGGAAATCGGAAAAGGCCGTGTGCCTAACTTTTGTCATGATTTTTGGAAAAGCTAGCGAGCTGACACAAAATGCACAGCGTGTAGCTAGCGCGCTGTGCGTATACAGGGCGTGTGCTCCGCGTATGTCTGGCGCTGGTCTAGCGCGCTCCACGCATGTCTGGCGTGCCTTTGGCGTGTACATTCATGCGTCGAGCTCCGCGTACACTTCTGAGCATGCTCAAAAAATCCCGACGCACACAGCGAATGACGACGAATGCATAGCGTGGGTCCAGCGCGCTCGACGAACGAGTAACGAATGATGACGCACGCCTAGCGAACGACCACGCACTGGCCCAAATTGCAAATTCCCAATGCGCTGGCCGTGCGTCCCCCATGCGTCCCCTTTGTGTGACCGGGCCTTAAGAGGATAAGAGGATGGCATTCAAATGTGATCGTTTTAGATATTTAACTACGGTCAGATGAGTATCCAGGGGCAGGGGGCAGAGCCTCCCTGGAAGCTCAGGGGTGGTATTCTGAACATTGTTGTAAGTTTTGTGTTATCTTTTGTTGTATCTTCCAGAGATAACACATCGCTAATATTGTTGTAAGTTGGTATCATTTTATCCCTGTGTTATCTCTTGAAGGACCGCCTCTATCTTATCTTTGACCACTGATGACACGCCCATTTGTATGGACCCTACCAATCAAAATATGTTTTATATAAGCATGATAGGTAGGTCAACCAATAGGAATACTTTATGCCATATCTCATGCACCTAGCGCAAACTAATCTTGGGCGTAATTAGTTATTTGAGCGCTTATTACGCGCGTCATCATTTTGCGCTGTTGAATGTGGATCATGAAGACAAATCACGCTTTCACTATATTGGTTAAGATGAGAGCATTAAAATCGTCATATCCTAGCATGTAATTTCTTAGAAATTTCTCATCTGTGATGTTTCCGGTCAACACAAAATCTTCTTCTAACTCGTCTATTGACACGACGATGTTGGTTCTGGGCAAGAAATATTGCCGCCATTATGTCACCACGAAAGATACAACAACCCCCTACCTGTTATAAATATTGTTGTAAATACCATGCAAGATAAGATAAGATAAAAGATACAACAACTTTCAGAATACCAATTATCTCGACATATTATCTCTCGTGCGCATATGCAAATGAGGATTAAACGCCACTTTATTAATAATACGCACAATTACAAGCGCACCAAACTATGAGCGCAGGCGCGGCCAATGAGATGAGAGAAAAGATACAACAAAAGATAACACAAAATTTACAACAATTTTCAGAATACCAACTTTATCTTATCTCCAAAGATACAACAATATTAGAGATAACACAGGGTTCATAATACCGCCCCCGGAGTTTTAGGTATTTAATTACGGTCAGATGAGCATCCAGGGGCCCGCCTTAGGGTCCTTGGTGGGATCCAGGGGGCAGAGCCCCTGGAAGCTCGGGGGTTTTAGGTATTTAATTACGGTCATATGAGCATTAAGGGGGACCGCCTTAGGGCCCTTGGTGGGGTCCGGGGGCGGAGCCCCCGTAAGCTCTGGGGTTTCAGGCATTTAATAACGGTCAGATGCGATATGACAGAGAGAAAGTGGAAGAGAGGGGAGGGAGGGTTAGAGAGAGAAGAGAGAGTGAGATAGAAAGGGGGATGGGGGAAAGAAAGAGAGAGTGAAATTGGAAACGCAAGGATGGCTAAATAATATTAATAATAATATCTAATTTTTATATAGCGCTTAATACAAATGTCTCTAAGCGCTTTACAAATATATTTTTACCCCGGTCATTGGATTCAGTGCTTTCCTGCACACACTGTGTGCACAATCTCCTCTCCCAGGGAAGCATTCCAGCCGGGCGTTAATTGACGCTCACAAGCTTTTTGACCAACAATGATAGACGGAGAGACAAGGGAAAAGGGTGGAAGAGATAGGGAGTAAAGAGAGGGGAGGGAGGAGTAGAGAGAGAAAGAAAGAGGGGGTTGTGAGTGGAGGGGAAGGGAGGGAGGGTGGTACAAAGAGATATAGAGAAAGAGCGAGTAAGAGAGAAAGGGAAAGAGAGGGAAATGGATAGGTTAAGGGGAAGTTGGATTGTTGCAAAATGTTTATATGTTATAAAATCATAAATTATCCTAACAATTTATTATAACACAACAGTGGATCTCATTTGCTATTCATGCAAACTGTAAAAGACTATTTCTTGTTTTGACGCGTCATGATAGTTAATCCACAGGAAAAGAACTCCTTGACTTATTTTCAGAAACTGCCCCTTTGATGATCAAATGAGAAGCTATCCTCACTTCTGACACTGATTTATACAAATATTTAATCCATGTTTAAAGATTCAAAATTTACGTGGTTACTTGAAGAACAAAATATGTTTTTATATACCCATAACCCATATAGAAAGCATAATTTTGGGAACACAACACAGCCTGGGACTACAATCTGATCTTTTCCAACAACTAAGTCTGCCCCATTTATATTTCTCTCTTCTTTTCTCTCTTTATGACTTTTGTATAAAAAGAAAATCCGTCGGTGCGTGATGTGGAAATGTTATTCAAATTCTCAAACAAAGGAACTGTGAATATTTTTCATTTATACAAAAAAAGCGGTTTGCCTTGAATGTGCGTTGTCATAAACTGTAAAAGCAAATGTCTCCGAAAACACAAAATACAAGCTAGCTGTATTGCCCTGTGGTTGCAAAAGTGTAAAGAACCGGAATAACTAACAATTAATTGACATGGAATGAAAAAGGAGAGAACTTGAAAAAAGTGCACCCTGGTATTGCATTGGTTTTAATAGAACAGAAAGATGGGACAAACACGTCATTGAATATGTAAGGAAAAACCGAATAAAATAATAAATTTATGATTCTGTTAATAATGCTATGTCCCTTTTGCAGCCAACATCAAATTCGGTAGAACTTTGCAGGAATTTTGAATATTTCATGTATGTCCTATATGTAAAATGTTAACGTTAGTCGTGTCCTAATATTCAAATTATGCAAGGAAACCAGCTTATTTGCTAGACTTCACTGTCAGACACTATTGAGTGACTGACTGGCTTTTTTTTCTTCTTTGGTAATAACATACATAAAATGAGCTGTAAATAGTACATGAACATTTGTCTGCTTCAATAACCCACTTCTCGTAATGGCCAAAACTAAACTGATTGAATCTTTGCGCAGCATAAAACGTACGACCATTTGGTACAATGGTCTGAAAATCAGACTATTACTTACTGGCTCTATAGTCGATTCGACAACTAATAGTAGTTATTTTCCCACTTAAAGACATTTTCAAGCCACCCCCCCCTTTTTTTTTGGGGGGGGGGGAAGTTCTAGATTAGTATTATCTTTCAAATGGCGTTGGAACTTAACCTCTTCATTTTTTGGGGCCTACAAATGGGACATAGTACCTTTAAAGGTGCAATCAATCAAACAAAAAATTGGCAACTCTGTGACGTATCTTCCTAGCTCCCCTCCCACTTGTCCTGTGCTCAAAAACTTCAAAAAGCTTTGAAAACCATACATGACACAAAATATAAGATCTAAATGTCGTATACTCAGCAAACATGAGCTGAATTTTGGATTATGGTGTTCCGGTCTGGAGCTCGGGAATGACAAATCGTCAACATGATTAGATTGAGGTCATCCAAAAAGAGAGCATTTCGCCTCATCCTTGGCTCCGCCTACTGTAGCTATGATCATGCAGAATAGTCTAATGCCTAACCCAATACCGCTACTCAATGTTCAATAATTTGTGCAATACTCTTTCCCCTTCATGTCGAACTTTTTATTTGTAATGATTCTTTTGGTTCATTAATGTTTCAATCCACGTTCACACTTTTTTTTATATGAATCTTTATTGTGATGTAGATAATCGATGCTTAAAATTTTCAATTTGTAATTCGCACTATTCCTGTTGTTCTGCCTCTGTACCTCCGTCCTTTTCTTTGGCTTCGCTTTTGTTTCTCACTCCTTCATACTAGTGGGCAATTATCACCTAGAGTGAATGGGAGGCGTTACACCCCCTTAAAAGGGTGTTTTGGGAATACCTGAAGATGCTACAAATCTATGTACCACTTTATGGAAACATCTCCATAAAGCATCTCTAAAATTAATTCATGAGAGATATTTATGCGCCCTCATTATTTCAAAACGGTTTCATTTTATCTTAAATGACCCATTCTAAAAATCTGATTTCATGCCTGTTTATCCAGTATACCCTTTCATTTCAAACTCTCGGCATCCTGGTTTTATTTTGTATCCAGTGTAGTACACCTTTCCATAGTTAAACAGCAAGGCGGTAATGTTGGAGGGGGTGATTTTAATCGCTCAAAAACATAGGGATATGGTTTGTTACATTTGTACATGTAACTTGATAATTTAAAGCATACATGTAAATGTTATCACTTAAATATCTCTGACCCCATGGTGACCCTGGTGTGAAACCCGTGTTTAACCACGGTTTGATCTTCTCTTCAAATTTGAATCATAACTGCTCCTATTCTTATTGAAACATAGCATGATAAATCAATTGCATCAGTACGTTTTGCTATCACTGACAACTAGGCATACAGCACATTCTTCTTTTTGTAAATATATATATATGGTCATTTTGTCAGAGCGTGCTAATTAAAAAGATAAGCATCTGCCTTTGATCATGCGTTGCTTTACATGGTGTGTTGGAGGCGTGCTTAAAGTTCAAAATTCCTTTTTTTACTTTTTTTAATACACATTTTATGTAGGTGAATGTTTACCACTGTAACTGATAACAGGATGGCATTCAAATGTGATCGTTGGCAGAATAAAAAAGAAATTTTCTCCACCCCCATCTGGCATACATTCAAGGACATTTTCGACAAAATACGGCTACTTAAAAGCAGGTACACAATTGGCTCTCAATGTCTTTAACACAGTGGCTACACATCCACGAAAAGTATTTTTTGCTAAAAAGGTACAAACATCTTTATAACATCGTTAGATGAGCATCCAGGGGCCCTCTTTAAGGCAATTGATGTGGTCCAGGGGGCAGAGCCCCTGGAAGCTCTAAGGTTTTAGATATTAAACTACGGTCAGATGAGTATCCAGGGGCCCGCCTTAGGGCCCCTGGTAGGGTCCAGGAGACAGAGCCCCCGGAAGCTCTTGGGTTTAAGGTATTTAATTACGGTCGGATGAGCATCCAGGGGACCGCCTTAGGGCCCTTGGTTGGGTCCAAGGAGCAAAGCCCCCGGAAGCTCGGGGGTTTTAGGTATTTAATTACGGTCAGATGAGCATCCAGAGGCCCTCTTTAAGGCAATTGATGTGGTCCAGGGGGCAGAGCCCCTGGAAGCTCAAATATTTTAGATATTTAACTACGGTCAGATGAGTATCCAGGGGCCCGCCTTGATATTCTCTTCCCGGTTGATGTGGGTCTCCCTCTCGGTCTATTTCCTTCCACTCTCCCCTCCAATACATCCTTTAAGAGGCTTTAAGAGTATTTGACTTGTCTATCCTTAACTTATCATACCAATGCATTTTTTTACGCCCTACCATGTGCAATATCTCTTTGGCGGTTTTCATTCGTTTCCAAGATATGTTCATCATTGTTCTATAAATCCACATTTCAAAAGATGTTATTCAATTTTCCATGGCCTTGTTTATTGTTCATGTTTATGCTCCATACATAACATTTTACTAGTCTCAACCTAAGCGCAAATTTCACCTTTCTATCTGTGAATAAGTCTTCCATTGCCAGAAATGTACTCCGAGCAATTTCTATTCTTCTTTTTATTTCTTCTTCGCATCTGACATCATCTGTGATATTTTGTCCTAAGTAGATGTAATTCTTGACCTGCTCAATAATATGTCCATCGAGTTTCAAGCAGATTCTAGGCATATTCTCTGTTCTACAACAAATCATAGACATAGTTTTCTTGACATTCCTGCCTAGAACAAACTCTTTACTATTGACTTTTATAATATATAATACATGTTGTAAATCTGCTTCATTCTCTGCGCAAAGTACAGTGACATCAGCATATTTGTGTGTAACCTGTAATTTCATCGTTCATTTTGATGGCAGCTGTGATATGAGACGTATGTTCTTACCATCCAGATATGTGTGTGTAAGCTTTCAATCAATTTGTCGTGCTGATTTTTTTCGAATCCTTCAAAGTAGTCAATAAAGCACACTTATTTGTTTTTGTTCACTGCAATATACCTTTCTGTCATCATTCTCATACAGAATATTGCTTCTCTAGTACCACTTTGAGGTATAAAAAAGGTCTGTTCCTACTTTACTGTTCATTCAGTTGAGAATGATCTTTAAGAGCAACTTGGTTGCATGGCTCATAAGGCTAATCGTCCGGACAACTTCACATACACTTGCCTTAGGCTTCTTTGGAATTGGCACAAGTATCTTTTAAGGCCACAAGTTTTCCCGTGTTATCCCATCTGGGCCTTCAGATTTACATGCAGAGCTTCTTTAGCTTCTGAATTAAGTACACTTTGTTGTCAGTCATTGCAAGTTCTGGACCTCTATCGTCATCAAACTCATCGTATATGTCTTGGATAAATTCTTCCCATCTTTGGTTTATATCTTCTTTTTCAAAAAGGAAAGATATTCCATCTTTGTTCTTGATACATCCGCTTTCTGCCTTGTTTCTCTTCTTCTTGAAATGCTTGATATCTCTCTATGCATTTCATTTGTATGGTTTGTCTTGGAGAAATGCTCCATTCTAACACATTTATGAGTTAGCCATTTTTGTTTTACTCTTTGACATTCATTATCAATTTCCTCGTTGATGTCTATGTATAATTTGGAGTTTCTGACTTGCTTTTGCCTCTCCTGCATCAAGTTCAGAATCTTTTCTGTCATTCATGGTTGTTTTGCTGTTAAATTTTTAGTTGGAAGTGTCTTATTTCCATGCTGAATGCTTTTTCTCAAGCATTTCCATTCCAGTTCTAGTTTCTCAATGTAATTTACTTCATTATTTGTTTGTTCTATTTCTTCTGTGACTAGACAATTTTACCTATTTCTAACTTCCATAAAGTATTTTTCTGCTATGTCTATTTTATTTAGAGCTGTGACAGCTGGAAGAGAGTTTCTTTTTGATCTGGGGTGTGTATTCTTTAGCTTTATTGGTCAATTAACTTAATAGAATTTATTAACCAATATAATATCATTTTGCAAACTGGTACACAAATTGAATATATAAAGAAATGAAAAGAAATTGATCGTGTTACTATCAAAAAAATGCTCCCTTGATAATTAAACCAATAACTGTTACCCCTCTGTCACTGATGTATACAGATATCTAATCTATGTTTAAATATTCAGAAATTAGGAGTCATTTTTTAGAACAATTACATAAAACAATATATGTTGGTAAATACCGATAACTTTAACAAAGAAAAGCACATTTTATGGACACAACACAGCCTAGCACTATAATCTGATCTATACCAACAACTAGGTATACCACACTTGTTTTTCTTTCTCTCCTTTTGCCTTTTATATCATATAATCAAAATCAGTTGGTGCATGATTTGGCAGTTTATTCAGGTTCTCAAACAAAGGAACTGTGAACAAGCTCGGTTTGATTTGAATGTGTGGTCATACACTGTAACTGCAAATATTATCGGATATGGAAAAAAAAGCTAGCTGCCTGTGAGTGCCAAAACTGTAATGAACCAGAATGACTGAAAATTGATGACAACTTCAACAATTCAAAAACTGTCATTAATCTGATATCGCTCAAACTTTAACTGACTTGTTCCTCGAATTGTTCTGCTTTTATTAAAACAACAGAATATCAGGGTGGTTTCCCCTTAAAAAGAACGGAAGTAAATAATTTGATCTCGCCTGAGAAAATAGACCTAAAGGGACAGCATAATTTCTGAACGTTTAGATACAACAACTATTGCAAATCAACAACAAAATAACATACCGTTTTGGTCCAGGTTCTATTATTTAAAAAGTTATGTTAAGTATGTCCACTTTCCAAGATCCACTCAGACAGTTCAATGTTCTGAAGCTTATATAAACAAAAAAACTCAATTAAAATTATAAATTGAATTATCGAAGAAGAACATTTGTAAGTATGTGTGTTTGTGTGTGTGTATGTGTGTGTGTGTGTTGTGTGTTCTTTTGCATTTGTTTGTTTGTTTGTTGTTGTTTTTTGGGGGGGTTGGGTAGACAGGGAAGGGGTTGTAATTTGTTTAATATTATAACTGATTTTTAAACAAAATTGATCATAATTCGTAAATTGTACATGTATAAAGATAATATTATCATGCTATTAGAAGAAAAATGATTATATTTGAAGAATTATTTGTATTTTCGTGATGTCAAATAGAAATAAAAATGAAAATTGCCGAAGGCAGAAAGCCCTAGATGGTCTGCCCGTCTTTTTTTTTCTCCCGTCAGTTCCTTCTGGCAAGATAGTGTTTGTCAAACTCTTCTTCCATTCACTCACATTCTGGTACTACTGTAGCTGTCTTGTATACACTATCTAATTGTGATCAGGTGAGTGATCGTTTTTCCCTGCATAACTCTCAATTATCTCTCTTACTTTCTTGTTGAAGGTATCCAAAATGTATTGGATATTCAGAAGCTTTTTCATATAATTCATCTCAAAAGCATTTATTCAGTCCATGTTTTACAACCATATAGCAAGACCGTTAACACCAGTGCTCTGAACAAGCTCAATGCACATGGCATTGTGAAGCTCAACAAATCGTTATACTGCTTACTGTACACTATGAGTGTATTTAAACTACAGCATCACATTCTAGAAGTGATATGTGAAGCTCATATTTTTAATATTGCATAGTAGCGTAAAACCCCTTACATCAAGAATAAAACGTGTTTTAGTGATTAGTACACGTTAAATTGATTTTGATGGATTGATTTTATCTGACTGCTAAAAAAAGCATGTGAATGTTTGAAAGTAAGAAATTTGGGGTAGTTTGCTTGTAGTCCTCTCCGAGGGACTTAGTAGTCGGGTGCTAAGAAATCAAATGCATTCCTGTACGTAAGAAACGCAAGTAAGAAACTAGAGGGTCAGTTGCTTGAAGTCCTCTCCGAGGGACTTGGTACTGAGGACAGATGCCTTACCAAACTGCAAAGGCACATGGTGTTTTAAAAATCAGTGTACCATTTTTTTTTGTAAAGTGTAATTTTTGGACAGTGATTTTTAAGTATTTTGTAGGTGTTTTTTAGATATCTTTTTCAGTTTAGAAGAGCACTTTTTGAGTTTTCGAGAGCTAAATCACAGAACACATGACATACAAATGGAGAATAAAAAAGCTAACAGCTCAATACCAGCTCAAAGAGTTGTGGCAACATGGTAGTTTGCTTGTATTCTACATGTTTATTGTATCATTATCAATTACAATTCTAGTATTAAATAGAAGTTGAAAAATCTTGATATTAATGTAAACTAAAATCAAATAATTTTGGTTCATGACCTATTTCTGATGTAAATTCATTTTAATTACTACTTTGAAGTACTACATGTAATTTACATATGGCAAATAACATCAAATGCATTTAAGTACTTTGTTCTATAAATTCAAATTTGAGTTTATTTTGTTCGAAACAAACAAGATCAAATACCTTTATTAATTATTCTAATATACTGATTAAGTTCAAGTCAACATGATGACAGAGTCTTAGAGATAAACAACATGTTCTTTATTTCACAATTATGTTCGTTTTCAATTCTCTACGATGAATCATCTGCCTCCCCCCCCCCCCCCCCCCCCCCGTCCACACACAGATCCCTTTATTCAAAAATGTATGTCGGACGTTTCCAAAAATAATCATTTACTGTTCATCGATGATTTTTTTAAGAATAATTAGCCATTTTCTAGGTGTAAACTTTTTTGACTCACACTGTAGAGACCATTCAAACCATCAGAAACCAATAGAAACCAATAGCACCCATGTAAACCAATAGAAATAGAAACTCATAGCACCAATAGAAACCAAAAAGACCAATAGAAACCAATAGGACCGATAGGAACAATAGGACCAATAGAAAACCAATGAGACCAATAGAACCCAATGGGACCAATAGAAACCAATATGACCAATAAGATTAAGAAACATAGAAACCAATATAAACCAATAGGTCCAATAGAAACCAACACCTAAATCTATCTCATGCATATTCATAATTACTTTACACGTTGTAACAGAAAAATACATTTATCATAATTTGTTCAGCAACGTATGACAATGTACATCAATTTTCTTTCGGCAACTAATGACCAATAGATTATTTGTCTGATCATGTTTCAATCACATTTACGTTTTAGCAATAGATATATTGATTATAATGATTACTAACCTAAAAACAACATGTATGTTTATTATATAGAATAGTACCAGCCTTTAGTTAAATAAAGGATATTCTTAAACTCACTTCAAGTGATCTTTGTGATCGAGTTATTGCAATTGAGATTAGAATATACCTTTTTGATGGACAGTTGCTAAAATTCGATTTTTGAATTTGTCATGATTGATTTACCAATAGAAGCCAATGGACTATTGGACGATTAAAAACCAAAAGGCCTATCGGTTTCAGGGAATTCAGAATATGGGACCACTATAAACCCATAGAAAGATCTCTACTGGACCAACAGGATCCTATAGAAAATATCTAATGAACCAACAGAAACCCATCGTAGAAGAAAATATCTGATGGACCAACAGAAACCAAATAGAAGACGTGGGTGGATGTTGGTCCAATAGAAGCTTTCTGTTTGTCCATCCAATATTTCACTTTCCCTATTGAAACCAATGGACACCAATAGCTCTAATGGTTTCTGATGGTCCGATAACTATTGGATCCTATTGGTATTTCGACCTGGGCTGAACGTTGGTCCAGATCGCCTTAGTTTTTACTGATAAATGGTGGCTTTGGGTTGGCTATTCGACGTTGGGATAACGTTGGCTAAACGTTGGTCCATCGTCTCAAATTTTACTGAGAAATGGCGGGTATGAAATGAGGACAGATTTATAATGCGTGTGTTAAGTATGAATTAATTATCTGACATTGAATCATATATATATATGTACCGTTTAGTGGAAAACGGTTCTAAATAATCTAAAAGGACCCATTTAAACATCTGATGCAATGCATGTTCTATCCAATAGACCCTTTCATTCCAAACTATCGGCATCCAGGTTTTTTTGTACCCGATGCTATACACCTATTCAACAGTTCTTCAGTGAAGCGATCATGTTGGAGGGGGAGGGGGGCTGTGATCTGAATACATAGTATGACGAGAGAGCGAACATGCGAGCAGTGTGAACATCGATCTTCATGAACTTTACCCATTTCATCTGTTTTTTACTACCTTGATATCTCTTTTCATAGGTTATGTAAGATCCATTGGAGTACTTATTCTTCCATGAACGATTTAAGGTAACGTTTCAACATACATTGGATTATATCTCTTGAATATTTGCTGAAATCTCTATCTCAGGACTACTGTCAGTGGTTACATTACCTACATGTGGTCCCAAATCTTCATTCTGGTGTCAGGGGCTGTCAACTATAGTTTAGTGTACCAATTGACTGTTTATTGAACCTGTATTTTAAATCTTCATTTGTGAACATTTGAAAGCACGTCTACAGTTCACTGATCTCTATTGTTAACAATGGAGAGCGCACCTGCAATAATGCAGCACTTATCCAGGAGATTCTCAAAGATATTGTCAATGACAAAGGATTCCTGTCACCCATTGAAACATCTGTTAGCAAACGACTGGTCGAACTACAAGAGGAATTGGAGAGACAAAAGAGTGACATACTCGAGCTTCAAGTAATCAGTGACAAAAAGATTGGTGAGTTCACCAGTCTGAAAGAAAGGTTGAAATTCCAGGAGCATCGTATGCAGAAACTAAGCAATTTAATTGATGCACAAGAGCAGTACTTAAGAAGGAATTGTCTGAGGCTCTTTGGTTGTCCCGAGCGAGAGTGGGAGAATATCGAACGTCACCTTAAACATCGCAAGTGATTTGCTGAAGGTCAATCTACAAAGGGAGGACGTTGAAAGGAGTCATCGGGTTGGGGCAAAGCGAAAGAAGCAGGATGGTACGTCAATACCACGGGGAATCATCATCAAATTCAAATCATATAGAGAGCGACGGGAGATCCTAACCAGCAGACGTCAACTCAAAAGCAAAAAGATGATACCTGTGGAAGATCTTACAGCCAGAAACCAGGAGCTGCTAAAACATGCACGAGATCACGAGAAGATCATGTCAGCTTGGAGCATAGATGGTCGTATAAAAGCACTGTTGAGAGGAAAAAACAAAGTGACCAAAGTGATTCACGGTGAGGAAGACTTAAAATCTCTCTGAACATAAACATGTATTTCTTACCTGATCTCATCTGATTCATTGATGAATTATATACATCCTGGAAGAATGGTTATGTTAATTAACAATTACTGCTCTACGTACAGCCTACTGAGTTTTATGTTCTTATATTTGTTTGTTTTATCAGCTGTTTTTATATGTTGTTATCATGTGTATATATATTTCCTCACCTAAATCTATGTATTACTTGTCGAAGGCAAATCTCAACCCCGTTTACGCATGAATGTTCAACATGCATTGAAAATTGTGTCAGAACTGCAAGTAAATAAAAGTCCTGGGTATGATGGAAATGAATGCGGAGTTCTTAAAAAGTCTATTCATTATTAAGATACACCTTTATGTAGTATTTTTAATTTTTCAATAGATAAGGGGATATTTCCCAGTTCCCTGAAATTAGCCTAAGTTGTACCCATATATCTGAATGGGGAAAAGTCCATTTTATCTAACTATAGGCCCATTTCCACTTTATCTGTATTTGCTAAGCTGTTTGAAAAATTTGTTCAAAAACGTTAATTATCATATTTGTGTCATAATGATATCATATTTAAAAAAGCAATTTGGTTTTAGACCGAGATATTCAACTTATATGGCATTAATTGATTTTTGTGATAAAATAGCTAATGCTTTTGTGAACAAACAATTTGTTATTGGCACTTTCTCTGATCTATCAAAAGCGTTTGATTGCATAGACCATGACATTCTTATACACAAATTGAGATATTATGGTATTAGAGGTACTGCCTTAGATTGGTTTAAGAGCTATCTTCACAATCGCAAACAGTAGAAACATATTAATGGGTATTCATCCCCTATACAAAATATTAATATTGGTGTTCCTCAGAGATCTGTTTTAGGCCCCTTGCTTTTTATTATGTATAAAAATTACTTACAGTTTATCAGCAATATCTTAGATTCAGTTTTTTATGCAGATGATAATAATTTTTATTACTTGAAATAATATACGTTATGTGTGTGCAATATTAAATAAGGAATTATGCAATATAAACCAGTTGCTTTTAGCTAACAAATTGAAACTAAATACTGACAAAACATCGTGCATGGTATTCCACACCCAAAACAAATGTATTGATATAAATCGCATGAATGTAAAAATTGCTGGTTTTGATAAGTTCCAGTTGTAAATACAACTAAATTCTTAGGAGAATATTAGATAATCATTTGACATGGAAATATCAAGTCGATGATATATGTTGTAAAATGTCAAGAGCAATTGGTGCAGTCAGTAGAATAAGTGCAATTGTACCAACACATAATCTTTGAAATGTATATTTAACTATGATCTTGCCTCACCTTATGTATTGCAACATTGTATGGGAAATTGTGCACAATATCTTTTAAATCGTATTCATATTCTACAAAAGCGTGCAATCAGAATAATTACGAAATCTAAGCCTTACTCACATTCAAATCCTTTAATTAAAAAAAAAAATATTAACTATTTTTGATATTCACACATTCGTAACCTGCACATTTATTTATCAATATATCAATAATACCTTGCCAAAATTCCTAAACAATGGTTTCATAAAGAAAAAAAATATGTACAATATAAGACAGAACAATAATTTGTATACAATAGGCTTGCGGGTGCACCATGTAAGAGAGAGCGGGTTGAAGAGTCCTGAAAAAGGACTCTCACTCGGTAAATAGCTGGCGTGCGTGAGCTTAAATAACCGGGGTGCGGACACTCCAGCCGAAACGGACAGTCGGACGAACAAGCCGACCATCCATGTCCATCCCCCGTTGACTCAAGCCCACACGGTCACCTATTTTTCCCCGAAGTCCGCAACCTGGTCACGCACGCCAGCTATTCTCCACTCCTGACGACGGATAGTCAACCTGTTCGAAACGTCGAGCCACTCATCCTCTCCAAGCGCTATAGTTCTCCCTAGAACTATAAGCTAAAAAAGATAACAAACAGTCCTTTTCAGGACTACACATCCCCAAGAAAGATTACCGAGTCAGAGTCCTTTTTAGGACTCCTCAACCCTCTCTCTCTCTCACATGGTGCACCCGCAAGCCTACTGTATATCTACATTACCATGCAAGCCGACACTTACAAGCAGCAATAATTGGTATGTTCCTAATTATATAATTAATGTCTCTAATCGACTATCAAATACTCAGGGCCGATCATGTGGAATAATCTATCGAATACCTTAAAATGTACCAAAAGTCTTCCAGTTTTTAAACGAACATATACAAATCATCTTATAAATTTATATTAATTTGCCCTCTCCATCCCTCTCCCATTCATTTTATCCATCCGTTTTGTTTTGTTATTGTAGTTGCTGTTGTATTGTTCGTTAATTAGGTAATGTTTTTGTTAAATTTGATTTTCATGTATATACTTAGGGGATCGACCATAGACAGGCATGAAGGCCTATAGTCGATCCCACCATTATCTGTTATGTTATATTTATGGTGTATTATTTTTGTCTTTTTATTCTTTTGTATTTTTATCAGATTGTGGAAATAAACTAAACTTGAAACTTAAATTACGCACAAATTATGTTTATTCACACATTATAGGAAGGCTTTATAATGAGTTGGTGAGATGAAATTCCTTTTCCTGAAATATTTTTCCGACACACAATGGTTTTGTTAATTACTTTAAACATCATTTCGATTTTCACAATATTCAGTTTTTGTTTTTGTTCAGCTTTGTTTAAGTTTGCCGTGAAAACATCTTTGTTATTGTTCAACCAATGGAAAGAGAATTATGTGGTATGACAGATAATTCAATGAATAGATTTAGTCGTAGTGAGAACACTGCACTCTTCATAGACCATTACACTCAAATAATAATTGCACACGTGGGGGCGGAAGGACAGATTAAAGGGAAAGTCCTCCCTGATATTGGGTTAATACAAGTAGTTAAATAAGAGAAACAGACACGTCAAAGCTTGAGTTGAAATAGTAACAGTTATGAATTTTTGACGTGTTACTGGTATTCAGCCAAATATAAATTGGCAATTCTGTATGTTTCTATGTCCTCTCCTGTTTGCTCTGTACTGAAAGTCTCATGACTTTCCATTTCATCAGTCGTTTATTAAAGCCCCTCTCAAGTGTTGGGGATCCCTAGATTTTGATGTAATATTCCACATGAATTGTGAGAAAGGATGTCATTTGAGGAGGCGCGATAGCTCAGTCGGTAGAGCAGTGGTCTCGTAATCCGGTAACCCGGGTTCGAAACCAAGGCGATGCGCTAGTGCCCGTTGGTAAGGCTTTACTCCTCATTACCAGGTCCCTCGGAAAGGACCTAAAGCCGTCGGCCGTCTGGTTGCTTACTAAGCATTTATGCTTTCTTAGCAGTCAGGTAAAATAACCAACCAATTTAAGAAACATTACTGTAATGATTTTTCAAAACAAATGTGTTTGAAGTCGAAGATTGATGAAAGGTTTTCTGCGTACAACAGAACACTTTTCATAAATACATTTAGGGGGAAATCGTTGCAGAAGTGTGACTTAAATTACATAATATTTCACATTATGATTCAATTTAAGTGACATTTTGTTAATGATTGTTGTCAAATTTGGGGCCGAATTTACTTTAAAGGGGCTTTAAGGAATTGGTTGATTAAAACATTTGAGCAATGGATATATCTAGGGGCACATCTTCTGTAGGAAAAAGGGAAATTTACAGAATGTTTAGACCATAGCAAGTGGGAGAGGACCACGCATGATACGTCACAGAGTTGTCACTTTGTGTTAAATCAATTGAATTTCATAACTTCCTTATTTTTAATTCATTTTTGCTCAAACTTCAGCTGATCTGGGCCTCCAGTATTTCTGTTTCTATTAAAACTAGCTTCATATGACGGTGGACGGCGCCTCTAAGTAAAGTCCCTTTATATACCAAAAATAACTAGGGATTATGTTATGTGATATTTATACATGTAATTTGATAATTTAAAGCATACATGTAAGTGTTATCCCTTAAATATCTCTGACCCCATGGTGACCCTGGTGTAAAACCCGTGTTTAACCACGGTTTGATCTTCTCTTCAATATTGCATCATAGCTGCAAAATGTGTTTTTATATACCCATAACCCATATAGAAAGCATAATTTTGGGGACACAACACAGCCTGGGACTACAATCTGATCTTTTCCAACAACTAAGTCTGCCCCATTTGTATTTCTCTCTTCTTCTCTCTTTTTATGACTTTTGTATAAAAAGAAAATCCGTCGGTGCGTGATGTGGGAATGTTATTCAAATTCTCAAACAAAGGAACTGTGAATATTTTTCATTTATACAAAAAAGCGGTTTGCCTTGAATGTGTGTTTTCATAAACTGTAAAAGCAAATATCTCCGGAAACACAACATACAAGCTAGCTGTATTGCCCTGTGGTTGCAAAAGTGTAAAGAACCGGAATAACTAACAATTACTTGACATGGCATGAAAAAGGAGAGAACTTGAAAAAAGTGCACCCTGGTATTGCATTGGTTTTAATGGAACAGAAATATGGGACAAACACGTCATTAAATATGTAAGGAAAAACCGAATAAAATAAGGAATTTATGGTTCTGTTAATAATGCTATGTCCCTTTTGCAGCCAACATCAAATTCGGTAGAACTTTGCAGGAATTTTGAATATGTCATGTATTTCCCATATGTCAAATTTTAACGTTAGTCGTGTCCTAATATTCAAATTATGCAAGGAAACCAGCTTATTTGCTAGACTTCACTGTAACACACTATTGAGTGACTGACTGGCTTTTTTTCTTCTTTGGTAATAAGATACATAAAATGATCTGTAAATAGTACATGAGCATTTGTCTACTTCAATAACCCACTTCTCGTAATGGCCAAAACTAAACTGATTGAATCTTTGCGCATCATAAAACGTACGACCATTTGGTACAATGGTCTGAAAATCAGACTATTACTTACTGGCTCTATAGCTCTTAGTCGATTCGACAACTAATAATGGATATATCTAGGGGCACATCTTCTGTAGGAAAAAGGGAAATTTACAGAATGTTTAGACCATAGCAAGTGGGAGAGGACCACGCATGATACGTCACAGAGTTGTCACTTTGTGTTAAATCAATTGAATTTCATAACTTCCTTATTTTTAATTCATTTTTGCTCAAACTTCAGCTGATCTGGGCCTCCAGTATTTCTGTTTCTATTAAAACTAGCTTCATATGACGGTGGACGGCGCCTCTAAGTAAAGTCCCTTTATATACCAAAAATAACTAGGGATTATGTTATGTGATATTTATACATGTAATTTGATAATTTAAAGCATACATGTAAGTGTTATCCCTTAAATATCTCTGACCCCATGGTGACCCTGGTGTGAAACCCGTGTTTAACCACGGTTTGATCTTCTCTTCAATATTGCATCATAGCTGCAAAATGTGTTTTTATATACCCATAACCCATATAGAAAGCATAATTTTGGGGACACAACACAGCCTGGGACTACAATCTGATCTTTTCCAACAACTAAGTCTGCCCCATTTGTATTTCTCTCTTCTTCTCTCTTTTTATGACTTTTGTATAAAAAGAAAATCCGTCGGTGCGTGATGTGGGAATGTTATTCAAATTCTCAAACAAAGGAACTGTGAATATTTTTCATTTATACAAAAAAGCGGTTTGCCTTGAATGTGTGTTTTCATAAACTGTAAAAGCAAATATCTCCGGAAACACAACATACAAGCTAGCTGTATTGCCCTGTGGTTGCAAAAGTGTAAAGAACCGGAATAACTAACAATTACTTGACATGGCATGAAAAAGGAGAGAACTTGAAAAAAGTGCACCCTGGTATTGCATTGGTTTTAATGGAACAGAAATATGGGACAAACACGTCATTAAATATGTAAGGAAAAACCGAATAAAATAAGGAATTTATGGTTCTGTTAATAATGCTATGTCCCTTTTGCAGCCAACATCAAATTCGGTAGAACTTTGCAGGAATTTTGAATATGTCATGTATGTCCTATATGTCAAATTTTAACGTTAGTCGTGTCCTAATATTCAAATTATGCAAGGAAACCAGCTTATTTGCTAGACTTCACTGTAACACACTATTGAGTGACTGACTGGCTTTTTTTCTTCTTTGGTAATAAGATACATAAAATGATCTGTAAATAGTACATGAGCATTTGTCTACTTCAATAACCCACTTCTCGTAATGGCCAAAACTAAACTGATTGAATCTTTGCGCATCATAAAACGTACGACCATTTGGTACAATGGTCTGAAAATCAGACTATTACTTACTGGCTCTATAGCTCTTAGTCGATTCGACAACTAATAGTCGTTATTTGCCCACTTAAAGACATTTTCAAGCCCCCCCCCCCCTTTTTTTTTTAGGGAAGTTCTAGATTAGTATTATCTTTCAAATGGCGTTGGAACTTAACCTCTTCATTTTTTGGGCCTACAAATGGGACATACCCTTTTTTTCAATCTGCAAAAGTTTTGAGTGTTCACATAGCCTCTGAAAATGTTTCTTTATTTTGCGAAACTTGAATCTACCATACCTACTCAATGTTAGCATTAAATGATACCAGCTGGGGGACTATCCTCTCAGTACAGCGTTCATTGATTTAAAAAATGAATATTGTGTTCAACTTCTTGTTCAAAAGAATTTCGAATAACAGTTAACTAAACACAAATCTATACATGTATAAACAAGCTATACAAGCACCAAATAATAAAATTAGGCGGAACAACAACACCTACAGAAATATACAGTTTGTACCCAACTTTGTTAGATTCTAAATGAAGAGTCATAGCCAATATGACTTTGGAATTGATTTTGTGATGAGGAGTAACTCATTCTCTGTCCAATGATACCCTATCCATGATATTTCTGCCACTGGTGACTGAGCACCGGGGCCTTCACAGTTTGGGCATAAGGAACCTTAGTCCTTGTTGCTTGTTAAAATATATAGTTATCTATTAGTAGTATATTGTTCTAGTTAGTTGAGCAGAGATTGTTACAATTAAGTTACAACTTCACTTTGTTATACATATATTTATTTTAATCTTGCATTTACAGATACAGCTTAGAGTTAGATTGCTAAAGGCCTTCTGCTATCAATTTTACAGATACAGGTTACATTTTACAGTTACATTGTATATACGTAGTCTAGTTTAGTTTGTTATACTCTTTAGTATTTGTACGATTTGTTGTTATTATACTCATCATGTTCATACTCAGCTATTTTCCATATCTATATGTAACATATGTTTTATGGACCTCTGCCTTGTGCAGCAGAGTCTGAAATAAAGTTCTGAATTGAATTGAATTGAATTGAACCTTTTCAAGCCACTGGTGAAATTATGGATTCCTCGGCGACAGAAATAGCACTATTTTTTTCGGGGCTACGCCCCTCAGAATATAGTGCTATTCCTGCCACCTCAATCCATAATCTCAACTACAGGCGCACAGAGCATAGTATATTTGTTCAATATATCTTTTGATTTTATTTTATTTTGCATTCATTTAAGTACACATTTTTTCGATAACAATAATAATATAATGTACAATAAGTATTTTCTGACAATGAATACAAAAAAATATATATATATATATATCAAAATTGTTATGTTCAAAAACGAAATGATGAACTGTCATCAATGCTAAATTTCCTCAAACATTATAAAACATTATAAAATTATTAGCTAAAGAAGGACTGTCATTGTAAGCAGATTGCTTGATAATACGACGGCCTCAGACAAAACTCATGAAATAGATTAACACATTTATTGAGCAGAACGGATAGGTAATTTAAAGTACAATGCAGATGTAGATGATGATGAGGATGATGATGAAGATGATGGAGATGATAATGGTAACGATTAGAATGAAAGAAGAGATGACATTATGATAAGGACTGAAGAAGAAGGGCTATCACGATAAGCATTTGCTAAACTGTAACTTATATGTATTTTACTTTCTTTCTTGAATTACTTGCCCACAATTATACAACTTTCACACAACTGCGCCAGGAGTGTCATTTTTGACATACATGGCGCATTATAAATGTTCACTATTATTATTATTATTATTATTATTATAGCGTGAAAGACAGAGGCTTGATTGTGATGATGATGATAATGATGATGGTGATGATGCCGATTATAAGGATAGTGAGATTGAAAATGAACATATGTTAATGTAAACAACATGATGAAATAAAGTGATGGATGTTTATAGAAATCCGGAAATGATATTGAATACTTCATGTGAAGCTTAAACAAGAGGCTATGCTCCCCTTTGTATAATGAGTTATCTCTAAGAAAGATTACTTTAATTCAAAAAATGTTTATATACCCATAACTCATATAGAAAGCATAATTGTATGGACACGACACAGCCTAGCCCTACAATTTGATCTATTCTGACAACTAAGTCTGCACCACAGAGGTAATACATCTACTAATCAATAAACCAGCTAGAATAAAAGCATCTTCTGGCACTATTTGTTGTTGTTGTAGTTGTTTTCACGAAATAACTTTACCCTAACGACTTCTAAAGTATTTGACCTTCTACAGTTTTCGACTGTGCTTGGGTTGCGTGTTATGCTTTTGGCCTATAGCCAAAAATGTTACCTGCGTGTGTGATCCCCTATTCAAAATGTTGTTATTCATGCAGATCACAGGTTTTATAAGAACCTGTTACCAAAAACAGAATTCGTCTATTGTTATGGATGTGTGCTTAAAGAATGGTTATGGGAGTTCCTAGTTTACTCTAAATCTCTAACAAAGAAACTTTGAAGACAAGTTATTCATCCAAAACTCCGGTTGACTTGAATGAGTGTGTGATCGTCAACTGTGATATAAAATATTGTTGGTAATATCATTTGCTAGCGGCCTTGCCTGGGAATGCAAAAGGATAATGAGCCGAAATAACTAATATTCACTTTTGCGCAACTGAAAACGGGAGAATCAAAGGGAAATTTATCTTTGTAAAAGAAGGAGGAATGTGAAGGAAACAGGTCAGTAAAAAGTCAATATTTGACTCATCATACATTGCCCCAAAATGTAACGATTGCAAATATGTATGAAACAAATCTATTCCGTGATCAATAACTAAGAAAATGGAAGTTAATAGAATTTCCTGTATAGAATAAATTGGAGAGGAGCTCGCATGAAATGTCAAATGTTGCCAATTTGGGTTTCACTGATTACAACTTCAAGGATTTACAACTTTCATTTTTAATCGGGTATTGCTCAACTTTTACTGACCTTTTACCTCTCGTTTTTCTGCTTTTACTAAAACCAACTTAGTATCAGGGTGGGGCTCCCCTTTAAAAAATAGAAGTAAATGGGATAACATCATGTATGTATGTTTAATACAACAACAACGACGACAACGATTGCAGATCGAAAAACAGAATAGCATACATTTTTATTTCAAATTCGATATATTTTTCTTTTTTTTTAATCATAAAGAAAATCTGATTTCAGACACTAGGTAGCTCGGTCGCGCTAAAGGCACGGTCACACATAGGGGACGCATGGGGGACGCACGGCCATTGCATTGGAAATTAACAATTTTGGCCAGTGCGTTGTCGTTCGCTAGGTGTGCGTCATCATTCGTTACTAGGGCGCTTTAGCAACGCGACGGAAGGCAAAGACGACGGGAGAAATCACTCAACCGATACCGTCCTTTACTATGCCACCGTCTTCATGTGTAACCTGTATAGTAGGAGACCAGCCTGTAGGTTCCGTGACTAATCTCTGGGAACAAAGGTTTGAAAGTGTTTTTGTGTTCCCTGATGAATACCAAACAATTTTGACTGGGGCTGCCCCCTCGAAAATCCCAGGCATTTTTGTGAGGGGTCAACAAAGGTCATACAGGGTAGAAATTCAAATATATTTCAATCGTGTCGATATGCATATCAAATTACTCGTCTGGTCATGAGGATTCCAAAAATGTATAGTTTGCTATACCTCCGACCTTAAATGAGGGCGCTAGGGTCAAAAACGTTGAAAGGTCAACACACTTTTGACTGGTGGTCAAATTCACCAACACAGTTAACCTTATCAAATTTCATATCAAATTACTCGTCTGGTCATAAGGATTACAAAAATGTATATTTTGTTATACCTCCGACCTTAAATGAGGGCGCTATGGTCACAAAGGTCAATGCACTTTAGACTGGTGGTCAAATTTACCAACACAGTTAACATCGTCCAATTCTAATGATTTTAGTGTCTAATAATATGTTTTCTGACATAAAAAATTTAACTAAGCAACTTTTAAAATCAAAAGTGGTTGCCATTATCTTGAAATGTCCCCCAAACCCATGGATAAGAAGTTATTAAACGTTTGTCACCGACACGGCAGCCATTTTGAATGTACAGGGTCAAGGTAAACACTTTTACCTTTGAAAGTTGTATAGTTGTATTTGCCATGTTGTATTTGCCACTCGATGGAAGAGTTGTATCGCCGTACAATAGACCATTTTCGTAATGTAACCAAATTTAATGCATAAGTCTTTGTGAAGTGCCTCAATACAAATTATGGTAGGGGTTAGACGGACCTACCCCATTATGTTGGTTAAATACTGATATTGAGCATTTCGTCTTTTAACCAAACGGTAACATACGAACTTCCATCTTCGTTTAAAAAAAAAAAATTGTCGTTCATGAAGGGGCGAACACGAAATGAGGGGTTAGCGTTTCTACAACTTAAGGGTTTACACTTCTTATTGATTTACCATTTTTAATTTAGTGATTACGGATGCATTTTTGGTCAATCATATGTAATGCAAATGCGTGTGTGTTGCAATAAGATGTATGGATGAGGCTTTTCGGAAAACGATTAATTCAGTGACCTTGATTAGATGCTACAGACTATACCTTCGACGTTTGAAAGGAATCGGGATAGTGCCGGAAGGGACCTATAGATACGGCTTACAAGCATTGCGTGCAAAACGAATAGGATTTGGGTGAATGGTGATGAAGAACAAGTCATGACTCATAATGTGCATGAATTGAAAGACATAGGCTGCGTGAGTCTGTATTTCACCGTCTGGTGGCGTGACATTGAGTAGGTACCTAATGCAAGTCAGTTGGATAATGTGGTCAAAAATTGAAACTAGAGGGAAAATACATATAACAATTGCTTACCAACCAAACAAAAGAAAACGTATCTCTCACTCAGTGACTCGGTCCTGAATGGCATTGACATTGTGATCCAAGTAATATCATGTGATGAAGTGAACTGGGCATTCCGCTCAACAAGTAAAAACCTTAGTCTGTTCCCAGACAGAAAATACTTTAAACGATGATGGAGGTGGGGGTTGGGACTGCAATTATACCAACTGCCATTGCATCTGAGTACTATTCCCACGATTTAGTCATTCAAATCTACTACAATATCGAATTTAGACAATCTCGAATCTTCTCTTGCAAAGTAAACATGTTATCTATATTTTTATTTATTTTTTTTTTTTTTTTTGGGGGGGGGTTAAGGTTATATGTCAGGCTCTGGTTTTCCAGTCACTATTTGATTATTTTTTTTTAATTTTACATTGGATTTTCGTATTATTATAATTATTATACATTTGTTTATGTATTACTATCTAAATCTAAGAAATCTATACTAAAATCAGGAACTTAAACTAAAAAATAATTGCACTACAATGCACCACACCACACTTACTTTGTCTCTTCTTTGTCATGTTTTTCCCAGCCATGGTGATTGTGAATGTAGGTGAAGGGAAACGCATTGATGTCGTGTCTGTGTGTGCGTGAGGTTCCTGCATGTGTGTGTGTATGTGTGTTTTATTGTGCATGTGTGGGGTTGTGTTTTGGAGTGTGGTACGAAGAGAAGGGGTTGTAATGTGTTGCATATGAGAACTGATTTCGTTAAAAAAAGATTCGATGGTAATTTTTGAGTTGTCCATGTATTAAGTTAATTGAATTATGTTATTTGGATGAAACAGAATTATATATTTGAAATATTTTGTATTTTTCTAATCTCTAATAATAATAAAAATAGATTTACGGAAAAGCAACAAGGAGAATATATGGATGAGAGCGTTTGTAGTTTATAAGGAAAATGTTTTATTTTTGCTGTTCCAAACACACCAAGCAAACAATCAGCGAATCCAGATGTTCTTTTGACATTCTTTTCAAGATAGAAGTTCCTGCAAGACTTCTTTTCATGTTTTAGTCTGCCAATCACATTGGGGGCTATCGCTTTCTTGACTTTTAGCGGTAGGGTTAATCAACTCAAGATTGTGCTTAAAGTAGTTCATTGGTATGAACGTCATGGTCTGATTGACCATATTGCCTTGCAAGAGGGATTATTCTAATATTCTTAACAATTACTATAGCCATGAAAGTATTATGTAATTATTTCATCATGTAGGAAGGACGCTTTCTATGTTAAATTAAAGACAAAATCATCACCAGACATTTGAAGATTCTATAAGTAATCTTGCTCGCAGCATAACGAATTTCCTTCTCTAAATCTAAAATATTGTACATGTATTATGGAACTGATTGCGTATATATATATTTTGTTTTTGTTTTGTTGTTCTTCTTCTTGGTTTATATTATGTAAACGATATGGGTTAACTCATGGACCCTGGATTTTAAACACAAGAGAGAGAGAGAGATAGAGAGAAAGAAAAGACTGACTTTGCCTGTTAACCACACAAATATATGTCCGATCCCCATCAGCCGCGTAGCCAGGGGGGCGGTGGGGGCGGTCGCCCCCCCCAAAAAAAAAAAAAAAAAAAAAAACGCCGGCCAAAAAAAAAAAAGAGAGAGAAAGAGAAGGAAAAAAGTAAGAGGACGTAGGAAGAAAAAGGGAAAGGAGTCGAGAACGGTACAACGAATCGTCTTCTTTCTCTAATAATTTAATGAAACGTCAAAGCTTCCGCGCTTCGAAAGAGGGGGACTAATACAGATAAGGATTAAGGGTCGAGAAAGGTACAACGAATCGTCTTCTTTGTCTAATGATACGTCAAAGCTTCCGCGCTTTGCGCAGTAGGAGGGGGGGGCTGAATTCAGACAAGGATTAAGAGTCGAGAACGGTACATCGAATCGTCTTCTTTCTCTAATAAATTATTGAAACGTTAAAACTTCCGCGCTTTGCGCGTGAGGGGGACTGAATACAGATAAGGATTAAGGGTCGAGAAAGGTACAACGAATCGTCTTCTTTGTCTAATAATACGTCAAAGCTTCCGCGCTATGCGCAGGAGGGGAGGACTGAATTCAGACAAGGATTAAGAGTCGAGAACGGTACATCGAATCGTCTTCTTTCTCTAATAAATTAATGAAACGTCAAAAACGTATTTTGATGTTCGCTGCAAATGGGATATACCTTTAGAGGTTGTATGCATTTATTGTTCGAAGCCATCGAGCTATTAAAGTACAAGGTGCATAAACAGACTAAATAAAAGGAGATAGTTTGAAGAGGTAATTCCATTCACGTGAACCCAGAGTTTTGGGGAACTAGAGATAGATGCCATGTGTTGCGTCTGGCCAGATGAAAGGGGCTACCTGTAGATTTATACATGTTGTGGTGCATCCGGGGGGGGGGTGGAAGCATGATGGGTATAGACATGTGCAAATCCTATTATGCATGGATATCCCAACAATAATGAAAATTGTAAATAACTTCTTGGGCGCTTCGGGGTTTTTTTTACGTGTTGGAATTGTGCGATAATGTGGTGGAGAAACGTTTACAGTGCACTCTCGTTATAAAGAACACCGATATAACAACATTTCATTATAAAGAAGTAAAATCTCTGGTCCCATATGTGGGATTCCCTTTGTATTCTATTGTTTTTGCAACCCTGATACATGTATAAAGAAATTTGAATATAAAGAAATTTCATGGGTCCCGAGGACTTCTTTATAATGAGAGTGCACTGTACATGGTGTTCTAGAGGTGAAGGATATGCAGGATGTTAAGAATGTGGATAAGATATCCCTCCCCGCCCGTGGCAGTGACCAATAAAAGACAATGACACCATGGACCGTGTGTTGACTGGTCTGACATAAGTGTAACGTTTATATTTAGGAAAAGTCTGTTGACCTCCAAAGTATATACAGTATTTAAGATAATTACTTTTTTTTTTGTATCAATGATGGTCCAAACGTAAAGCATTGGTGGAGGAGTACATGTATGGGCCAGGAGGAAGTACACTCCCTTCACAATGGCGATTGCCTCATTCACATATGATGTATGTCATCACTCTCAAGTGAAGCAAGTATTGGAACAAGGGAACAACCTCTCGAGAGGAGTATAGGGGGAAGTGTCGTGGCAGTATTGGAATGCCCTTACAGGTACACTCCCCTCAAGAAGTTGTGCCCTCATTCACTTACAGTGCACTCTCGTTATAAAGAACACTGATATAACAAAATTTCATTTTAAAGAAGTAAAATCTCTGGTCCCATATCTTGGATTTCCTTTGTATTCTATTGTTTTGGCAGCCCTGATATAAAGAAATTTCGTTATAAAGAAACAATTTCATGGGTCCCAAGGACTTCTTTATAACGAGACGACCAAGATGTGACTTTTGCTTTGGACTACCATCCCCCTGTTCATGAGGAAAATGATGAACAACCGAAGATTTGGGGGTATGAGTTACAGGTTAATGCTAGTGTTGGACAATAATTAAAAGATTAAGGTGTTAGCAAAATCAACAGGTACAATTACTTTGGCTACATGCAGTGTTTGTTGAAGGCATGCTGAAGGGATTTTAATGTAGGCATACTGGTACATGTCTTGAACTGTTTTGATGTTGCACATAATTTTGTGTAATGTTCCTGTGCTTGGAGGATGACTGTTGTTGATGAAGGATTCTGGTGGTGAGAGGATGCATTACCCATTACGGGGAATACATCCTCTCACCTACTGATTTTGATGTTGGAAGTGAATGTTGGGATAGTGTCTGTACTCACATTGGCTGGAGTTGTTCATGGGTGAAATTGTCCGAAGTCCTCCCAAATTAGATTTGGGTAGCGTTGACGCATGCGGTTGAAGACGCATGCGGTTGAAGACTATCACATGAACATAACAAATGATCTTCCATTGAAAACATTTATCAAAAGTTTATATTTAATTGTAAAGTGTCAGTACAAGGTGGCATATTTACAATGTATTCCACACACAAAAAAGACAATCGGCATGGTCCTTGTCACATACTCTGAGAAACTATAGCGACATATTGCTGAAAGTGGAAAGGATAGGGAAGATGACTATGAGTGTACCAGTGGTAGTCATGATGAGAGCAATTTATACTAAGAATCACTGATTGCTATGTGCACTCAAGTAGCCAGCAGTAACTTTTGAGATGTTGCTATTACACAATGTGTGTTATGGGTAGTTGGATTTTTTTCTTTTAAAGTCTAACAAAATTATGAGAACCGTAAATCATTTTTAATTGGTAAAATGACCTTTTAAAGGAAAATGCAAGATTTTGCAACCAATGACAACAAAGCATGCCAAGTGAGTGTGTTGTTTGTAACATATTTTTTCATATGCTCTGGCCTACAACAAATTTGTCAGAGGTGCAGAGGTAAATTTATGGTGAAATACATAGTCTTACATGTATAATAGCCCCAAAGGTGAAAGTGATTTCACACGCCCTAATATTTGTTAATACACATCCATTTTTCACAAAATTATACCTATTAGGTGACAAAAAAAATGGCGGTCAAACCTTCCAGGGAGGGTCGGTCAGTCAGCATTTTTTATTGTGTTTTTGACATTAAATTTTTCGATTAAAAAACATGGAAATTATTTGTTCTCAGCTTCTCGCTCACTCACTGCACTCGCAACTTTTCATCCAATTTTTTTGTCAAAATGGCTGATTTTCCTTGTTTCCAACAAAATTTACAATGATAAAATATAGACCTAAACACCTCAAAATAACAGTAAAATACAAAGACTGACAAATGGAGGAATGAGCCGGAGAGCCAGTAAGGCCCGAAAGTAGCCCACACCTTTACAAAAATATGTATACAATGCATGATATACACAGAAAAAAGAAACAATTAACAAAAGTTGAACGCGTAAAAAAGACTCTGACAAAAACCATTACGACAAGACAAATGTGGACATGCTCTAAAGAAATTACTCATAATTACTAATCAGCTAACGTTTAAGTAGGTTTCGAAAGTGTTTTGTATTTTTTGATTCTTTGATTAGTTTAGGGAGTGAATTCGAAAGGATTAGGCCGGCTGCTTGTATACCATGATCAGAGAAGGCTTTCTTATTGAGTGTATGAGAAAGATCATTAATTTGTGTTGTTTAGTAATGGTAAGTATCAGAGCGCCTTTTGAAGTAGTCTTTGAAAGACACTGGTAAATTATTAATATAGAATGTATGCATAAATACGCCAAGTTCAAGAGTATACATGTCTATTACAGTATCGTGCATGCGCATTCAGTTTCAGCAGTTCCCTACGAAGAAGAAGTGTTCAAGCGATGCCCGTTATGGACAGAAATTGCTTGAAAACACTGACATCGTAAGTAAAAAATGGTTGTATATGTGATGTAAATGTTGATTAATATCGTGTTAAGATCTCGGTGAGCACAAACATGGAGAGCTCCTAGTCAGGAATCCGCCTGACAAGCAATAGTTCATATCCTGCCCGGTTGACGTGAATTGACAAGCAATAGTTCATATCCTGCCCGGTTGACGTGAATTCACGCGCATGTAAATATGCTGGTAATGATGTCTGTCCTTTGTATGAGGGGACTGACCTAACAACACCTCAAGGAAATTTTGGACGGTAATAGGTAGGGTGGGGACTTGAGTAACCGGACACTTAATTTTGTGCGTTTTTTCAGTAGTGTAAAATCTAAACAGTTAAAAAGTTACTCGCTCAAAATCGCTCAAATTTTGTATCAATTTGAAGAAAAAAAAAATCACATTTTCACTTACCCATCATTGATGCCATTTGCCTCATGATCATCTTGAACTTTCAACTTTGGGAACAATTGCAGAATACCCTACCACGGTTTTACAGAATTAGAACTAGGCCTAACAGTCTGACGAATATTAGAAATATAAACTAGAAGCCAAGAGTCCAACGACCATCGACCAACAGTCTGACAAATATTACAAATTGAAACCAACGACCATCGACCAAATACTATTGAATGGAAGAGTCTAACGACCATCGACCAACAGTCTGACAAATATTAGAAAAAGAGACCAATGACCATCGACCAAATAGTGAAGCATATTTGTTTAAAAGAGCCAACGACCAACGACCATCGACCATCGACCAAAGACTCACAAGTATTAAAAAAGAAGCCAACGACCAACGACCAACGATTATCGACCAAAGACTCACACTTGTTGATTAAAAAAGCACAAAACTATTATTTTTCTTTTGTATTTTTAGAAGGAGACATTACTTGTTGATTGAAATATCTAATAGGGTCTTTGAAAGCAGACTAGCAGTGTAAAAGAGGGCACAAGGTACAAACAAATACGTGTGTGGGACTATGAGCGGGCTGGACATTTTGTGTTACTGAAATGGGCTTAGAATTCAAGTAATTCATCTATTAAATGACTATAACAGACAATAAACAAGACAAAGGTAAGGACAAGAATCAGTGCTTATCAATTTAACAGACATTTTGCATGAAATACCATCAGGAAAGCCATCTAGATTTGTCACAAATTAGCGACAAACACATCAAACTCAGCGCTGCAATGGCGCACAAAACGGCGTAGAATTCAACTTTTCATCCACCAAATGAATTCAAACACTTGCATTATACAATCTTCAATACCTGTATCACCGTTATCGCAAATAATAAAATCACAATCTATATCTACGGCTAATATATGAAGACTAACAATATGGTAGGGTATTCTGCAATTAAGCCCAACTTTGTTTGGGTGACATTTCCGAGCATCCGAATGCTTCCGAAGACGTTGCTTCCAAGACCTATGATGCCGAAGATGACGTTCTGTGTGACGTCACAGGTCATTTAAATAAAATAATAAAATTCACTTTTTGGCTCAGATATATACTGTTTCGTATGTTTTTCAGCGTTTTAACCCTCTTCAAACCATTCTAAGGCGTTCCATGCGATACAATGTCAAAATGTTGGCTACAACATACATATCTGGGGCATTTTAGGTCATTACCAGGTATTTTACTACGAAAGTAATTGAGAGTGTTCCGTTAAAGCATTAGTCGTGTCTTGCGCCACCTACCGGTGGTTCCGGGAACATTGCGTCTAGAACTCTCACCCCAACTATTTCCTGTAACTAGAACATAGCCTTCTACAGGTGGGTGAAGAATACGAAGTAACATCTCTCCAGAAACTGCATTGTTTATTCAGAGCCAGAAGGGCATTCATTAACTCTGTGTAAAAGTATAGAAGTCAACGCCTTTCTGGCTACAAACAGATATTTCATCTCAAGAATAGAGAAGTTTACCAACCCTGATATTAATGTGTACCAATCACCTGATATAATAGTTTGTGTATAGCTATTAAAAACACACACACATATTTTGCTTGGCACTATATACACGTGGTCTAACAGTTAAAAAGTGTATACAGAAAATAACGGACCATAATAAAATTGGTGCCCAAGTCCGACATGGGTTCATTGCCCTATGAGAGCGTGTATGCATACATCAACCATTGTATCGTATTGTATTTATTTTCCGTCATTTAAAAATACATCAGCATATATATATTTACAATCATAAAGACACACTTATAAAAAAAGGAAGACGGAGGGATGGCCCTACTCAGCGTTGTTAGCATAACAATGCTGGTTTACAGAGGGGTCCCTATAGACATAGAAAACATGAAAATAGATAGTACAAAAGTAAGGATAACTTACAGCAAAATAAGAACTTACAATAATGATAACAGCAAATTCGAGTAAAACAAGAAACAGGAGAGAAATATTTACGATATTACAAAAGAAAAAAGCTAGGCAAGTAAATTATTTAATTTAGATTTTAGGCCATTGGGGGTGACAATGAAATGGACCATGAGACACAGCTAGGTTCTCCATAACTTCCTGTGTTCAGGTGTTCTAGTTAGCTGCTGAAATGGCATGCATATTCATTGCTTGATGTTATTAGTCCATGTCCTCAATGGTCTGCCCCTCTTTCTTCTCCCGTCACTTCCTCCTTGCAAGATGGTGTTTGTCAAACTCTTCTTCCATCCACTCTAATGCCTAAACAACTGCAGCTGTCTACTTTTCATTATTGTAATATGGTGATCATGTTACCCTATATAACTCTCAATTATATCTCTCACTTTCTTGTTGAAGATACGCAAAAATGTAGTGGATATACAGAAGCCTTCTTATACAATTCATCTCAAAAGCATGTATTCGCTTATCTCCATCTCTGTATTCAGTCTATGTTTCCCAGCCACGTAGACAGATTAGTGATACCAGTGCTGTCAAGAAGCTCAATCTACAAGACATTGTAATACTAAACAAATCGTACTACTGTTTACTGCTCACTGAAAGTGTATTTAAACTACAGCATCTCTTTGTGAATTAACATGTGAAGCTCATAATTGTAATATTGTATAGCAACATGAAACCTCCTACATCAAGAACAAAATATGTTTTATATTAGTGATACGTACACTTTAAATTGATTTTGATTGATTGATTGTATCTTACTCCTAAGAAAAAAAACATGTGTATGATTGTAAGTAAGATACTAGAAGGGTTAGCTGCTTGAAGTCCTCTCCAAGGGACTTGGTACTCAGGACTGATGCCTTTCCAAAAAGAGAGAGAGAACACAGGCAAAAAAATGGAACTTACATTGTTTGCTGATAAATGAAAAAGATGGGCCCACTCAATTTGTGTCTATTGTGTTGTGGGTAGATAGTGACGGTTCAAATGAATAAACATCTTCTCAGCTAATGAATGCAATTTTTTTCTCCAAATCTATATCATTTCTTCAAAAAAAAAGAGTTCAAAGCAATATCTCTCTTTTGAATTTGAATTTGAATTGAACTTATTTTCTTTTGCAAATCATACAAATCGAATGACATTTCAACGATACAACGTTAAAAAAATATAACAAATTGTTTTTAACGTATACAAAATAAATAATAATGTTTAAAATGTTGATATTAAAACAAAAAGTTAATTAATAACATACTATCAATAATTATGCATTAATGCATCTGCAGAAGAAAAGGGGCTGCCCCGGGTTGATTATTAAAAGAGTTTTTAAAAATATATTGTTATGATGATGATGATGATGGTGATGATGTCGATGATAATGATGATGAGAATGAAAACAAAATAATGTTGATGTAAATATGTCTGACACATAAAACTAATAGTATACAGGAGTGATGAAATAAAGTGATGGATGTTTATAGAAATCTGGAAATAATGAATATTTCCGGTGAAGCTTAAACAAGAGGCTATGCTCCCCTCTGTCACTGATGTATACAAATATATAATCCATTTTTAAAGTGGGACTGCACTACTTGTAATTACTTGCGTCCTCTATATAGCCAAAATTGCCTAAACGGTACCCGTTGTTCCCCATGAAGACCTTTTTCTTATGTTAATCAAGAGCTGATTTTATGAGATAACCACCTGCCAGAGACCACACAGGGAAATCAAATCCCTCCCGGCCAAACTAGTGCAGATAGGCTTTAAGTATTTAAGCATTAGGAGTAGGACTTATTAGAATGTTATGGACACAACACAGCCTAGCCCTACAATTTGATCTAATCTGACAACTAAGTCTGCACCATAGAGGCAATACATCTACTAATCAATAAACCAGCTAGAATAAACGCATCTTCCGGTACTATTTGTTGTTGGTGGTGTTGTAGATGTATTCACGAAGTGACTGTACTTTGAGGACTTCTAAAGTGTTCGACCTTATCGATTTGATTAGGTGCCTGGGTTGCATGTCATGCTCTTCCTCTTGGCCTACAGCCAAGAAAGATTGTGCCTGTTAGCGTGTGTGATCCCCTATTCAAAAATATAGTTATGCATGCAGATTACCGGTCTTATGAGAACGTTTTACCCAAAACAGAATTCGTCTATTGAAATGGTTGAATGCATCAGGAATGATGTTGGGAGTTCCCTGTTTGTTCTAGTTCTCAAACAAAGAGTTATTCATCCAAACCGGCGGTTTACTTGAATG
Source organism: Strongylocentrotus droebachiensis (assembly GCA_035222895.1). Taxonomy (NCBI): domain Eukaryota; kingdom Metazoa; phylum Echinodermata; class Echinoidea; order Camarodonta; family Strongylocentrotidae; genus Strongylocentrotus; species Strongylocentrotus droebachiensis. Next base: position 51,635 of record JAVYIG010011146.1, read on the forward strand.
AGTGTGTGATCATAATCTGTAATATAAAATATTGTTGGTAATATAATTTCCTGGCGGTCTGGCCTGTGAATGCAAACGTTTAACGAGCCGGAATAACTAAGAATCAACTTTGCGCAACTAAAAAACGGGAGAATCAAAGGGAAATTCCCCTTTGAAATTATATTACTTGTAAGAAAAAAATGCAGAAATGTGAAAGAAAATGGGCAATGAAAAGTCAATATTTGACCCATCATACACTGATCTAAAATATAATCATTGCAAGTGTGTATGAAACAAATCTATTCCGTGATCAATAACTAAGAAAATGGAAGTTAATACAAAAATTGAACAGAATAAATTGGAGAGGAGCTCGCATGAAATGTCAAAATGTTGCCAATTTGTGTGTCACTGATTACAACTTCAAGAAATTACATTTTTCATTTTTAATCGGGTATTGCTCAAGCTTTCACTGACCTGTTCCTCCCGCTTTTCTGCTCCTACTGAAACCAACTTCGTTTCAGTGAAGGATTCCCCTTTAAAGAATTGATGTTAATGGGACAACATCATTTTGTGTATGTTTAGAAACAACAACAACGACGACAACGAATGCAATTCGAATAACGAAATAGCATACATTTTTGTTTCAAATTCGATTTTATTTGTGTGTGTGTGGTGGTGTGTGGGTGTGTGTATTTTTAATATAAAAGAAGATCTGATTCGAGAGACTGGGTAGCTCGGGGGGGGGGGGCTGAAAAGAGGAGAAAGCTTAACGTTTAAACCATCATTTTAAAAATTTGGATAGTTCAAAATATATTATAATTCCCTGTTTATGTAAGGGTAAGTGTTGGGGTGTATCAACCCTACGCCTCATTTCACATAGGGGGGCATTTTTAGGATACTACAAAACATATACATTCATTTCAGTGTTTTCATGTAGATGTAGACTAACATGTAGTGTGAACGGGAGGCGAGACACTTCCCCCAAAAGGGTGTTTTGGAAATACATGTACTTCAATACATTCTATACATTTGATGCATTGATGTCATGTCTGTGTGTGCGTGCGTGTGTGTGTGTTTCTTTTTTTCTTGTGCATGTGTGGGGTTGTTTTTTGTTTGGAGTGTGGTAGGAAGGGAAGGGGTTGTTATTTGTTTCATATTAGAACTGATTTCATTCCAACAAGATTCGATATTAATTTGTGAATTGTCCATGTATTAAAGTTAATCGAATTATGTTATTAGGATGAAACAGAATCATATTTGAAATTATTTTTATTTTTCAAATATTAATTCAAAATAAAAATAGAATTACGGAAAGGCAACAAGTAGAATATGTGGGTGAGAGCGTTTGTAGTTTATAACAGAAATTTGTTATGTTTGCTGTTCCAAACACACCAAGCAAACAATCAGCGAAGCCAGATATTCTTTTGACATTCTTTTCAGGATAGATGTAAGACTCATTGGTATATTTTAGTCTTCCAATGACATTGCTTTCTTGACTTTTAGCGGAAGGGTTAATCAACTCAATATTGTGCTGAAAGTAGATCATTGGTATGAACGCCTTGGTCTGATTGACCATGTTGACTTGCAAGAGGGATTATTTTAACATTCTTTAAAACTACTATAGCCATAAAATAACCATGTCATTATTACATCATGTAGGAAGAACGCTCTGTATGTTAAGCTAAAGCCAAAGTCATCACCCGACATTTGAAGATTCTATAAGTAATCTTGCTCGCAGCCTAACGAATTTTCTTCTCTAAATCTAAAATATTGTACATGTATTATGGAACTGATTTTTTTTTGTGGTTCTTTTTCTTCTTAGTTTATAGTATGTAAGCGATATGGGTTTACTCATGAACCCTGGATTTTTAAACACAAGAGAGAGAGAGAGAGAGAGAGAGAGAAAGAGAGAGAGAGATAGAGAGAGAGAGAGAAATAGAGAGAGAAATAGAGAGAGAGAGAAAAGACTGCCTTTGCCTGTTAACCACACAAATACATGTCCGATCCCCATTAGTCATTCCATGCTATACGGACTGGTACACTCTTTATATCATGTCACAGTATCGTAAGTGAATAAGATATTTCATACGGCTGGGCTTGTAACAAGGGTAAAAGAAGAAAGAAAAGCACGTTTGAAAGGAACGTTCTGAAAGGAAACTTACCTTGATTGAAAGCATTTGTAATGATCGTCACGCTGGTATGTTTTTTATTTAAAATAGATAGTAACCTAAGGAGTGACGGTGGTTGCTTTGGAGCTCAAAAACATGTTTCTCGAATTGATTCTTTAGAGTAGAATTACAATGGAAAATTATTCGAAGTGTAAGCATGTCCAAATTTGGGTATTATTTTGTTCCACTTTGATACATATAAGAGAAAATTTAGACAGATATATTACTGAACTTAAAACTGGAAACAATATGTGGGCTTCTGTTTAAGGAACTTTATTTGATATTCAGGTCCACCATCCTTAACAAGATGTCATATATATATATATATATACATTTGTATCATAATGTAATTCAGTAAATAAGTGGAAACCCTAAAACGTAAATACAGAGCTACATTTATGCATTTAGCTATGGTATATGCTTTACTTGAAAATAAGGGGGCCTAAAACCGTTTAGCTGATGTTGAATAGATTGGGAAAACCCAGAGTTGTTTATCTAGGCATATATGTTCTATATATGGTGAAAAACACACAAGTCCGTTTTTCAATACTTTAGTTGATGCCACTTCAAATGATCACATTAGATTCCTCCGTCCCCGGTACAAAATATTTCAAATATGTGTACTTATTAATCAATTTGTATGAAATTGAGTAGGCTCTGGCATAATAACATACCAACGACATGCAAGCTATATTACATATGTATATCCTAACATATATGCCAATTTTGAACTGTTAAGCCGATGAAGTTACGAATTTGGTACAAAACAAGAAATTTTGTTTATTTTGAAACATCAAATTATAACAAAATCACGAGATATTGCTTGATATTACAAATATGTTCGATAATAATAATGATAATAGTCTTGAATATAACACATTTTTCGTTGGGTAACCAGTGTAGTTTCTTTAAAAGGGGAGTGACTTGATTGAATTTTATTTGAATTTATTTCCGTTAAAAAAGGACAATAATCGAAATATTACACAATGTGTACACATACTATTAGAGATAAACGGCTGGATGACACTATACAGCATCCACTGTTCCACCTACGGCTCTTGAACGAGCACCCCCTTGTAACCTTGCTGCTGTGTTTTTAACTGTTTGAACTCTTCTTATTTTATCACTTTCCAAGGTACTACATCTACTAAGCAATAAACCAACTAGAATAAATGCATCTTCCTGTATTATTTGTTGTTGTTCTTGTAGTTGTTTTCACGAAGTGACTGTACTTTGAGGACTTCTAAAGTTTTCGACCTTATCGGCTTGATTGAGTACTTGGTTGCGTGTCATGCTCTTGGACTACAGTCGGGCAAAATGTTGCCTGTTAGCGTGCATGAACCCATATTTAAAAAAAAATCGAGTTCAGGTCACTGGTTGTATAAGAATGTGTGCTCAAAAACAGAATTCGTCAATTGATATGGTTGTGTTCATTAAAGGGATCGTTTAACAATGTTAAATCTGAGATACACGGCCCTACATGTTATCAGTGTCTGTGATATGGTGTAATATTGAAGCCCTAAAAAAATTGCGCTTCAAAATAATCAAGAAGTGTCTCAAAAAAGTAAAAATCTTTGAGTGACCGGTTTTACCATACTCGTTTTCCCCAATGGACTGTAGTGTTATGAAAACCGTCAGGCGAACGGTTTTCAAAATTTGTAATTCCAATCATCAATATCTTGATAATCAGACAGGCGATCGGCTTGTAAAAGTCATGGGGTTCCTGACTGACCTAAAGGTTTATAATTATCATTGCATCATGAGCTAAATCCAGAATTGTATTTCAGAATCTGAGACAAAGTTACCGGATCCCTTTAAGAATGAGTTTTGGGAGTTTCGAATTTACTCTAGTTCTCAAACAAAGAAACTTCGATTATAAGTTATTCATCCAAAACTCTGTTTGACTTGAATGAGTGCGTGACCATGAACTGTGAAAGCATTGATTGTGGGAAATATTCCTGGTGAGCTGCCTGGCCTGTGAATGAAAAAGTGTAACGAGCCGGAATAACTAACAATAAATTGTGCTGAATTGTAAAACGAGCGAAGAAGATCATTTGTATGTGTGTAAGTATGCTTGCGTGTTGTAATAAAACGTAATCGATATCATCTAAATATACATATGTGTATATGGGTGTGTGTGTGTGCGTGTGTGCGTGTGTGTGTGTGTGTGTGTGTGTGTGTAGGTGCGTATTGGTGAGTGTATATATCCGCTGTATACAAAAAATGTTGAATAAGACAGACTAATGGAACATGGTTGCTACTATAAAGTGCCTTGCAAGCGATCATCATGCAACCGAGAAACAGACACTCTTGAACAAAAGACCAGAAGTCTCCAAATGCCACCATGAAAACAAATTGTATCTCTGCAACAATACTTAAATAAATAAATATTTATGTTCTACCACCTTGGAAAAGACTATTTTGTGGTACCCCCTCACATAGGCTTTAACCATGGACCCTACTACAGATGGACTAATAATAAGAGTCTTTCTTTGGTCACATCATGACCACCACCACCTGACAATGCGTATGTTGACGCGGCAATGTTGATTATGTAATCACGCATCATCACAGACAAAAGAACCTTTTACATTTCTCCAGATTCTTTCGCTGGGCCAGGGCCCAGAGTGAAGTTTCAGGAAAAGTATCGTGATTTCAGACCAGTTAGAGGATTAGTGAACCCCAAATTATGACAATTTGTGTAATATTAGATTGATTACTAAAGAAGTGGTCACTGGTGGACATACATATGGATATGCCAAACTTTGAACAAAATCATATTCTCTACTGTCCTATTACCTTCTACTCCTTTGAAATGGATAGGATAAGTTTTTTAACGAAGTTTAAATCATTGTGTTACAGCCAAAATTTCAGATTTCTTTTGTAAACTACTCCTAATTTCCTTTTGAAATTTCATAAACGTCAATATTCTATGTACTCCACAACTGCACATGCATTTCCGTGATTTTAAGCGGTTCAGTTTGTTGCGCAGGTCTTTTGTAGATTCGTCATGTCACAGTTTTTGTTTTGTATGGCTTACTGGCGGCGGTCGTGATGAGATCAAAGCTTGGAAGCATGTTTGGATTGTCATTATGATACTTTTGACAGAGTCAGGTGCATGGATATATTATGGTACCGATCAGTGTCCATTTGTAGTAGGTCCATGCTTTAACCTACATGTTTAGAAATTCAGCGCATTACCTACGCAATTACATTAGCCCCTTCACTCATGAGAAATTATCATTGTATTAGTTAAAGTCTTATTTTTAGCGTATTTGTACCCAGGTAGTAAAGTAATCATGTACTTTTAAGAATGATATCAGTTGCACGATGATCGCTTGTAAGGCGTAAAACTCAGAGTAGCAACCATGATTCATTATATATATATATCCTCTCTGTAACCCTCTATTAATATATCAACATTTGACTCTCCTGTTTGACGTTTTTCCTCCCACCCTCTCTTTCTCTCTATCTCGATTGATATATGAATGAGGAAGTTAAATTCAGAATACAATACAGAACAAAATACTGATTACAATAAGCTTATTTGCATTCATATTACCACAGGCATTCCAGCGGTACTACCCCTCTCAAACAGGGCTAACATTCCATATACTATCCCAAATCTATCTTTCCAAAGCTATTTTAAGGGACGCAAAAAGGATGAACAGTGTATTGAAATAAGTGTCTAATATATATTATACAAACATACATTAAACTACAACATTTAATACAATCATTGCTTTTCTATGATGTCTAAATGAAAAACAGCATTGTTGAGTCATATACCTACCTGAGTATCCTTACATGGTATATTGGAGAGGTGCTTAAAGATCAAACTTCCCCTTTTGTTATTATTAAAAAGGCTTTGCAGATGATTTTTAACCACTGTTACACAATGGCATGATTCAATATAAAGTTGGTCGTTGACAGACACACAAAAGATAATTCCCCATCCCCATTTGTCATACATTCAAAAACATTTTCTACAAAATACGGCTCCTTAAAAACAGGTACAAAATCGATTCGAGCGAGAATGAAAGTTCGAAACTGGGTCACGTTTTTCTAACAGTCGGTCCCCAGACGTAAATAATCATATCTGATTGATATTTTTTTTTTTAAGTAATTTTGTTTTATTTCTCCAAATGTGTAATACAAACCATAACCCACAAATGAATAAAGTAAACGTGTTCAATATTGATTGCTTTTACATAAACATAATTAAACAAAAACTTATTGTCAGTATATATAACTTAGCAACAAAGTAAACTTATAAGTACCTAAACATAATGTCAACTGTAAATTGTATTCACTTACATAAAAAACAAACTTAAACGAATCTGGAGGTAATTTAACTGGAACAATGCCTGCTCCTCCCTGCCCCCTCCCTGCCCCCCCTCCCTCACACAAACACCCCCTCCCACCCACCCACACACATACTCTCCCACCCACCCACCCCCATCCCCCGCCCACCCACACACACACTACTCACTCAGTGGATGTCTGTTAACATTCTCAACTTAAGAAAAATATACTAAATAAGTAAGTTATCCAGGCCGCAATATAGAGTTAAACTTTTAACAGGCTCACGATGGAGAAGAAAAAAAATCTTAATTAATCTTAAGCTGCTCCCACTTTAAGAAATGTGATTTTTTTGTTTTAATCAATCTGCAAAAGTTTCAGTGTTCACATAACCTCTGAAAATGATCCCTTTTTGTGGGAAATTTGAATCTACCATACCTCCTCAATGTTAACATGAAATGATACCAGCTGGGAGAGTATCCACTCAGTATCCACAAAATGAATATAAGTGGTTGACTGAGCAACGGGGTGTTTTAAAAGTGTTTGCAAAACCGCCTTGTTCTCATGTTGGGCTTTAAGAGAAGGTTGAGTTCTTGGGAGAGGTGAAAACAAATCTGTGAGCGTTATCTTTGTTATTATGCAAGTGTGAGAGAACATTTGAGAAGAAATGTTTCCTTGAAAAGCATTGCTATTCAAATGCCTTCATATTGTAAATATGACAACAGCTTAAAAACGAGGCCCGATTTTTATGCCACATGTTAGTCCCATATACATCTTTATGTTCACAGTACTTGTTACTTTACGAAGACTGGGCCAAATTTCTTATCATTTTGTTGACTCCAGAACTTTGGAGTTTACACCAATAAATATATGCTATATGATAAACCTTTCCTGATCGATTCCACATCGTTTCTTTCACAATGTAATTGCATGACCAACACTCAACTTTATCTTTAAGGAACCAATGTGGGTCAGGCGATATGCATGTGCTTCTTTGGTCTTTAATCCTTTTAATGTTCAAATATGCATCGTGCTTCAGTGCTTTATAGTTTATAATGTTGCAATGTATCTACGCTTTCACAGAGCCTTGTTTTAATCCACAGGATAACTTTTAATTATGTTACACATCCTACTAACTTCTTGTCTCATGATATCTAAGTTCTCTCTTGTCGCTTGTCCGCCTTGCCATTTCACATGCGTAAGGACATTAAGGTGTTTATCTCGAATAGGGAATAAAAGCCTAAAGCTTACTTAACCCAAGTGCAAGAAAAAACACCTATGTTGATAAACATCAAAGAAATTGACAGCAGACTTTCATTTAACAAAAATATCCAAAATAAACTGTATCCATTGTAACCTTAAACAAGGGATGCAAATGAAGTCAAGATTGTAATCAACATAACTAAAAGAATATCATACATTTTGCTTGTAATTTCATTAAATGTGTGTTTTGATATTAACACAATTTGTATCAAATGCCTACAGGTCCATGTAAATAATTGAGCATTTTGAGGGGAATGAGATAACACACACATCTTTAGTACAAGAGGATTTTAACAATACTTTAGAAAAAGCCTGCTGTTCATGGCAGAAGAGTTATGAAAATGGTATCACTAGAAAGGGCATTAGTTTTTCTTTACAATAAAATATGATTCAAGGTCACACAGGGTATACTTTTTTATAGGCACTTTATATGGACCCTATAAACATGACATTAAACAAAATATATCAAATTTTGTTATATCTTTACATGGGCCTTATACTATTATTTTTGGTAGGTATGATCATGGGCTATGTATGTAAATTCAGACTTTGTGAAATAGATAATGGAATAAAACCAAAAAAATATGTATAGTGCAAGCAGTAGATGAAGAGACATCGGGACGAGAGGGGAGAGAGAGGGGAGAGAGAGTGGGAGAGAGAGAGGGGTGAGAGAGGGAGAGTGAGAGAGAGGGAAAAGGAAAGAATACTAAAAGCAACACTCAAGGCTTGTTCTGATATATTTAGAAGTCCTCTGCAAAAAAAAAGTTGCTGCGTAATTACTGAGCTAATTTATGTTATATAGATCTATAACAAAAATGAGAAGCGTAGTACACGTTAAATCGTCTTAAGATTTTATGGTTTTTCATCATATGTGAACCAGTCCCAGATTGTAAAAGTTTAATCTAATTGTAAGGGCAAAATTAAGACTAGCTCCAAACAGTTATGCCTCACAAGCATTCATGGTTTCTTTTTTACACGAAACATCTTCAATAACTGACTAAGCTTATCCATTACTTTATACAGAGCTATTCAATTATTCTAACCTTCATTATCTTAATTTATCATATAGAGCCTTAATAATATTATATTTGTCATAGCATTTTCTATATACACCTTACATGAACAGATAATGATTTTTTGTTTATAAGAAATGATAATGATTGTGATTCAACCTTAAATAACCCTCTTTCGTCAGTTATAAAAAAAATGTTGATTTCTGGAAACGATAGCATATTATTTAGGAGCTTTTTCATTCTTGTTATATTATTATGAAGGAATATCATAGAAAAATAGGGTCACTTAGGTTGTCACGCTAAGGTGTCTCGAGTGACAACATAATGGATGTCGATTCTGAGCTTTAGAAAATGACTATGAATTTAAAAATAGTTATTCAAAATGTCTTTTGAGCAGGAGCAACACAATAACAGAGCTATGTCATAACCCACTGAGCACAATGTACAATTACTCGTTATCGAAACAGCCATCCTGTATTAAGAAGACTTTAGTGATTGTAATCATTTTGTAATTAGTCTGATTTTCAGACCGTTGTACCGAGTTGTCGTACGTTTTGTGCTGAGCAAAGATTCAATTAATTTAATTTTGGCCACTACATGAAGTTATTAATTGATGTAGACAAATGATAATGCACCGTTACAGGTCATTATTACCAAGGAAAATAATAATAAGTCAGTCACTCAATAGTGTCTGACAGTGGAGTCTAGAAAGTAAACAGGTTTCCTTGCATAATTTGAATAATAGGACACTGCTAACGTTTAAATGTCACATATAAGACGTGACACATTCATGATTCCTGCAAAATGAATCTACATGTTTTGATGTTGGCTGCAAATGGGATATACCTTTAGAGGTTGTATGCATTTATTGTACGAAGCCATCGAGCTATTAAAGTACAAGGTGCATAAACAGACTAAACAAAAGGAGATAGTTTGAAGAGGTAATTCCATTCACGTGAACCTAGAACTCTCACCCCCAACTATTTCCTGTAACCAGAGCATAGCCTTTTACATGTGGGTGAAGAATACGAGGTAACATCTCTCCAGAAACTGCATTGTTTATTCAGAGCCAGAAGGGCATTAACTCTGTGTAAAAGTATAGAAGTCAACGCCTTTCTGGCTACAAACAGATATTTCATCTCAAGAATAGAGAAGTTCACCAACCCTAATATTAATGTGTACCAATCACCTGATATAATAGTTTGTGTATAGCTATTAAAAACACACACACATATTTTGCTTGGCACTATATACACGTGGTTTAACAGTTAAAAAGTGTATACAGAAAATAACGGACCATAATAAAATTGGTGCCCAAGTCCGACATGGGTTCATTGCCCTATGAGAGCGTGTATGCATACATCAACCATTGTATCGTATTGTATTTATTTTCCGTCATTTAAAAAATACATCAGCATACAGTGGCGGATCCAGGGGGGGGGCGAAACGGCCGCGGCCCCCCCCTATTGGCGGCGCAAAAAAAAAAGAGGAAAAAAAAAAGAGAAGAGAAGAAAAAAAGGAGAAGAGAAAAGAAAGGAGAAGAGAAAGAAAGAAGAGAAGAGAGAGAGAGAAAGAAAAAAAAGAAGAAGATACCCCCCCCCCCCCCCCATCCCCCTCCCACATCACTCCCACTCCGGGGTCGGAGGGACCGATTTTGTGTTCCCAAAATTTCCGATAAAGGATTACTTTTCACGCAACAAAGTCCGGCCCGTAATACACACAAATCCGGCCCGCACTGACTTTACACACCGAAGATAAAGGGGTGCTTTCAAATAAGAGAGGGAACATACATGCGCGTACCCTAGATAACACTGAGTGGGTGGGGGGGGTGTGGGAAGGGGAAGAGAAAAGTCGGGTGAGAAAGGGGGAAACACAAGGAAATGGCGCTAAGTGACAGTAACGACGAATAAGGGAAAAACTGTAATCGGGAGATTTGGGGTCATTCCAGAATGCTTCGGAAACGTTATTGAATAGAGGGGGCCAGGCCGGCCGCATAAAATCTCGAGCCACGCATTCAAAGTTAAACGTTAAAAACAGCCCCTGCTTTTTGAAAAAAAATGAAAAGGGCACAATATTTTGGATGTCTTTCAAATAGAAGCTATATACTAACAGTCAAATTTAAATTAACGGTAGGGCCGCTTCACAACTCTTATTTTGCCCTTCATTTGGATTCAGCTCATACCAACTCGCTTGTGCTTATATAAACTCATGTTGGTAGTGATAATGGACAGCGGCGGCGATCCTGGGCCCGATAGAGAGACACGTCCCCCCGGAAATTTAGATATATAGCTAGAAAGAAATATACATGTAGCGGAAAGAACGTACATGTTGGACTAAAGGGTTTTCTAGAATGCATAATTTCAGCATTCTACATTGCAAAATCTCGCTTGGTAACACAAAACTAAGATATGACGCTCCCGGTCGCGATTATTTCATGGTTGGTGTATAAATAGATCTTTTTTTCCCCTTTCATTTCTATTGACCTAATTGTATGCTATCACAATCATGATTGTTTCATTTTTCCCTTTAAAGCATGCGTAGCTAGGGCGGTAGGGCAGTAAGAGGACATAGGACGAAAAAAGGAGCAGACAAAGAAACATTTTTGACAAGACTCTAAAACAGTACAACAAATCATCTTCTTTCTCTAATAATTTAATGAAACGTTAAGCTTCTGCGCTTTGCGCTGGAGGGGGGAA
>JAVYIG010011147.1:0-15000 GCA_035222895.1 Strongylocentrotus droebachiensis
GGTGAAATCAGTAGCGTACGCAGGATTTTTTCAAAGGGGATTTAATATTTTTAAATCGGGTCGAAAATGTCGTAACGAGCCGCTGAATAAGCGCGGGGTAAGAGCAATATTATTATTTTTTCTGGCCGGGGGGGCACGTGTTCCCTGTGCCCCCCTCCTGGATCCGTCCCTGAATGTGGTCTACTTCTATTCAATATACTGGGAAATACATTTGCCTTTTGTCGATCCGACCTCTAAGTTTATCTGATATCTGAGTAAATTTCACAATTTCTTGATATTACTAGGATAAAAGCCGGTGTAGATGATCGGTTTGTCAAGTTCGATATGTATCCGGACTCCATCACATACCAGATAGTTGGAGCAGCTTCAGAGGTCCTGGGTAAGTTTGACACCCTGTCCCCAGCGTCATGTGGGAGGCAGGAGGGGGGGAATGATGATTTCTTTCAAAAATTGTTTTGATTATTAACGTTTTTTTTTGTTTTTTGTAATGGCAATCAGGCAGGAACTAACTATAATCACCAACGCATTTCTTTTTAATATTAATTTCCTTCTTTTTCTTTTCTCTCTCTTTAAAGAATATATAAAAACATGTTAATAACTGTATAAAAAGATTATGCAAAAAACAAGAAGAAAAAAACAACAAGATGTTACTTACTCTGTTTACATTGATGTATATTACATATGTATTGTAATTTGTAGGTTTAGTTATAATGTATTGTTTTGTTTAAAGTTTATCTGTACTAGTTTATAGATGGGATTAGAACACCCTGCAATGTCACTGCCCATGTGGTTATCTCATCAACTCAGCTCTTAAATAACATGAGAAAAAGAGGATCATGGGGGACTAATGGTCACCGTTTAGGCATTGTTTTCTATATAGAGGGAGCAAGTAACTTTAAGTAGGACAGTGTTGCTTTAATATGGAATCGTTTATCATTGTATTTTGTTTGTTATGGCGCCTAGAGACTTCAGTGGTAAGCGCTTTATAAGCACCGTTTTAATTATTATTATTATTATTTTTACTATAATATTTGAACCTCCCAAACCTGACAAGAATTTTAGAGGTCCCGGATTCGGATCGAGGTCACATCCCAATTCATTGAAAAGGAGCGGTTTAAAATTGTATCAAATCATCTACTGCATTACAACATAAACAGACACACAAAACAGGTTAATGATTACCTCGTATTAGTGAAGCTGTATTCGCTCTCACCTCATCGCAACTCGAACTACACCCGAAAATATGCCTCTCCGAACACCGATAAGTAAGGTTGGAGTCTATTGTGGCTACATGGGATATTAAATAAGGATTTTAGTATTTAATTTATATTGTTACCCTTTTCACTGGTAAATTTACGACAATGACTTAATAAAAATGAATTATAATAATAATTATTATTATTATTTTTTTATTTGTTTAGTACACTCCAAATTTTATTAAACCGAAAATTGAAATTCTTTTTGCCCGGTTGATCGTGAGCCCGGCAGCCACTGAGCAGCGCCAGATCGACGTTGCTCTATCCCCTATAACAGGAGCTTACTATATCAGCTAAAACAGTTTCAACCCAGCATAACTTTATCAGTACGTGATACGACCTACTGTTTATACAAAATTAATTTCGTTATCAGGTTTAAATATAATCCTAAGCACTCTGCAACCTAAAAAAAACACTAACAAAACAACAAAAATATATATATATAATTTGATAACCAGCGCAAAGAGGAAAGCGAAGTCATCTCTATACCAGTAATAATCAAGGGATACGCCTACGCCTTAAATCATCTTCGCTTTAACAAGTCAATAAGCACGTAATGAGAGGCGGAAATTCATCAGGGATGGGAGCAGGATTATATCACTGAAATTAATCGAATTAACAAGCTCGAGAACGGAACGTTGTTATTAATTCATCATTATGATATAGATAATTGACTCTCGGGAGGATAGGACAAACTGTTTGATATATTGATAATTATGTGATATACAATTATATTCAACGCTATCAATTCCAAATATATTAGATTAGTGATTTAGGTAATTTGGACAAAATTCACAAATAGTATGTTGCACTGATTGCAATCGTCATATCTCGTACGTTTGCAAGAAGAAGAAGAAAAAGAAGAAGAAAGGGAAGAAGAAGAAGAAGAAGAAGAAGAAGAAGAAGAAGAAGAAGAAGAAGAAGAAGAAGAAGAAAAAGAAGAAGAAAGAGAAGAAGAAAAAGAAGAAGAAGGAGAAAAAGAAGAAAAAGAAGAAAACGAAAGAGAAGGAGAACAAAGAAGAAGAAGAAAAAGAAGAAGAAGAAAAAAATACTCCCGATGCTCCTTTTAATGTCAGTATCACTTTAAAGTATACTTGCTACGGCTTATCTCCAGATCTTGCCATAATGGCGCTGTCGACAGAAGCTTTTAAAGTCACAATATAACCCTTCATAGAGATATTATCTTGAGGAGATGTATTCCACAAATATATAAGATATAATAATAATATCCATCACAATTGTGGCCTAGCGATCTGAAATTTGTGCATTAGTGCAAGATATGACCAAGCCGATTTCTGAAGATCTCATTTTTTATTCCTGGATAGAAAATAAAGGTCAGAAATGAAAAGGAATATGATGAGTGGAACCCATTTTCTCATAGAAAACGAGATAATGAAACAGCACTATAATTGGTATATGAACGTACATGTAATAACAAGAGAAGATATCATATCATATGGAGCGCCAGAAGTGTAAAGTTTGACAGACGCGCTATACAAGAATCCACTTTTATTATTATTAAAGGAGAAATGGTGCACTCTATTGCATAGTATCATTGATAAAGTAAAACATTTGCTCAGAGAAGCAGAGCAACAGAGTTCCTGTATTTAGTGTAATGGAAAGTGACAAAAGGGTTTCGATATCATGAGAATGAAGATATATATATACTTTGTGTGGTATGTATAGAACATTTGTTATTGAGTGGCAGTCAATTCAATTTGCATTTGTATACAAGATTGAGAGAACCACCTTGAAACCAAGTGAGTCAAAGATATGTAACTTTATGATTGTTCATTTGTTATCGTGACCTTATCTAATAAAGTAGCTGTTGGAGGGCTAAATATTATTTCCAAAAATTATCTCATAGTAAATAACAAGAAAAAACAACATGGCAACAAACAAAATCAAGTATACTTTCTAAAATTAATAGGATATTGTGAGCTACTTCGAATTCATAAACCAGGATGTAAGATATTTCTTGCGATTTCATGCGAAAGAAAGTTATCTCTTATAAGACAATTACTCCGAAGTAATAAAATATGTTCGGCAGATTTTCCTACGTCGGATCTTGTTTTACTCGACGCTTTTTCTTGCATCGCTTACGTATTTTAAGCTTTCTTCTGGATATGAGAAAACAAGTAATAATTACGATATAACTTTATTTCACAACCCGATGCTTGATAAGAACTATTCTATAATCAGATCTGGCTTTTGAATATTGTGAGGGTCATTTAAAACAATGTCTCTAGATGGTGACTGTGAAAGTAGAAGGTCAAGTCAAGGTGAACTGACAAGCCTTAACAGTAGAGAGTTTGATTAAATTAACCTGCAAATAGCAACAGGGGTTCTCTTCTTTGTTCCCCATGTTTTAAATTTCCCCTTGAATTTGTTTAATTATTGTTATAAGATCAATCATGGTTGGTTTGGTTTTGTCTTGTATACATTTGACGAACACCTAATATATAAAAAGACGCGTGCTTGTTAAAAGCAATCAGATCTCATAAACGCGTATGTAAAGTCCAAGTCAACGTTCTTAGGTTCACCGACTAGCACAACAAAACAAATAAAGAATATCAATAATTATTATAGATAATGATAACAATGACAGTATAGTGACAACAACAGCAATAAGAATAATAATACTGATATTACTACACTTAGCTACTACTACTTCTACTACTACTGCTACTACTACAACAAACTTATAATGATGATAGAAACAACTATTATGATAATGATAACAATAATAATAACAGTAATAATGAGTATATTAATAATAATAATGATAATAATTTCTACTACTACTAACAATAATGATTAAAACAATAATGACAATGATAACTAAACTAAAGGCATTGCTTCACTGTCAACATGTTGATGATATAACTGACACTTACATCTTTCATTCTTTCTTCTTAAAAATGTGCATTCTGACGAGAGAAGGTCATAGTTAATGCATACATGACTAAAAGCATATGGTTAAAACATTCCCAAGAGAACACTTGTAAAGCTATTCACCTAAACCCTAAGTACTTGTCATAACAAGGTCATATATAGGGTAATGCTAAAGATATGTTTACGTCTCCATGGTCCCCTCGCTAGAGTGACAAGCTCCTCTGGTTGATAATGGACATGAAGGTTGCCCTTTATATCGTAATGTCTAAAGTAAGAGAGTACTAGTCAATCAAAACGATTAGTTTGCAGTCCAATTCACTTCAAGTTTTGAATCCATATACGATTCAGACTCTCTGATGGAAAGAAGTGGATTCATACGAACCTCAATTTACGTGGTTCATGCAAATGGATTACTCGATATCTTGATTATTGCTAGTAAATCCATGGACTGAACGATCGTGCCCTATTAATTTAAAGCTAGGGGACAGAATCCCGCGCAGGAGCAAAGCAAAGCAACGCAAAGCAACGCAAATCAACGCAAAACAACGCAAAACAACGCAGGGCAACGCAAAGCAAAGCAAAGCAAGGCAACGCAAAGCAAAGCAAAGCAACGCAACGCAACGCAAAGCAACGCAAAGCAAAGCAACGCAAAGCAAAGCAAAACATTGGGAACCGAGTTTGTGCGAGCTTTTGTCAGGGTGCAACGCATTTGAGATTTAGGTAAGTAGAAATGAGTTCTTTAGAATGCGTCAACAAAATATATGCACGTTTTTTAAAATAACAATGACCATTTTCTTGCCATTCGCAGCAATATAATAATGCGATTTTTTAATGAACTTGAACCCACGAGCAACGTCCATTTTTATTAAAAGGTTAAGTCCTTTAAGCGATACATAAATTATTGATGACTGCCCAAGAGTTACGAGACCTCCTTGAAGTGACGTCATTTTGTTTTGACTCTCATTTCGTGTTTAAAGGGACTATGTCCCATTTGCAGGCCAAAACAATTAAAAGGTTAAATTCCAACAGCATTTGAAAGATAATACTTATTTAGAACTTCCCTAAAAAAGGTGGGGCTTGTAAATGTCTTCAAGTGGGAAAATAACGACTATTAGTTGTCAAATCGACTTAGGAGCTATAGAGCCAATAAGTAATAGTCTTGATTTTCAGACCATTGTACTGAATGGTCATACGTTTTATGCTGCACAAAGATTCAATCAGTTTAATTTTGGCCATCACAAGAAGTGGGTTATTGATGTAGACAAATGCTCATGTACCCTTTACAGCTCATTGTATGTATGTTATTACCAAAGAAGAATAAAAGCCAGTCAGTCACTCAGTAGTGTCTGACAGTGAAGTGTAGCAAGTAAACAGGTTTCCTTGCATAATTTGAATATTGGGACACTACTAACATTTAAATTTCACAGATAGGACTTACATGACATATTCATAATTCCTGCAAAGTTCTACAGAATTTGAGGTTGGCTGCAAAAGGGACATAGTACCTTTAAGTTTGTTGCTGTGCAATTTCATTCTGAGATGCAGTGAACCACTTGATTTGCCCACTAGAGCATTCGGTGAGAGTCTGCTGTATCAGTACATTGTGGCGCAAGATTTTTGGTCATGCTATTGTGCACGTTTTGCAACTTATATAATATATGGCGACATTTTTATGAAAGACTAGTCATAAACCTATGCAATGTCTCGGCTTAGTTCGCAATTTTGCAGGCTACTAAAAGGTAGCTACTAAAAGATTTCGCATTCGAATACCCTACAAAGCATTGTTATACCACGCCCAAAATTATGTCACTTGCAATTGCATTAGGCTGCGACCTTGAGTCTTGATGTAATATTAGCGAGCTTTCGAGTTTAGGCACCCGACGTCGGCTACTACGCGTGACGTCATATTTATCCCCTGCGCATGCGTGAGCTTCTGGGCCCACGTTCCCTTCCAAATCACCCGACGGGAGTCGGGGGCAATTTATGTGAATCGACGTCGCCGTGAAAACGTCAACGAGAGTGTAGTTTCATCACCTTCTTTTATGTTATTCTTTGTTTTTATTATTCTATTATTTCCTCTTGCTATCTTTTGTTTCTTCTTCTATCACCTTTTCTTATGTTATTCTTTGTTTTATCATTCTATCACTTTCTCTTTCTGTCTTTCCTTATGTTATTCTTTGTTTCTTTCTTCTGTCACCTTCTCTTATGTTATTCTTTGTTTTTATCATTCTATCACTCCCTCTTTCTATCTTTCCTTATGTTATTCTTTGTTTCTTCCTTTTATCACCTTCTCTTATGTTATTCTTTGTTTTATCATTCTATCCCTTTCTGTCTCTCCTTATGTTATTCTTTGTTTCTTCCTTCTATCACCTTCTCTTATGTTTTGTTTTGTTATTATCATTCTATCACTCCCTCTTTCTATCTTTCCTTATGTTATTCTTTGTTTCTTCCTTCTATCACCTTCTCTTATGTTATTCTTTGTTTTTATCATTCTGTCACCATCTCTTTCTGTCTTTCCTTATGTTATTCTTTGTTTCTTCCTTCTATCACATTCTCTTATGTTATTCTTTGTTTTTATCATTCTATCACTTTCTCTTTCTGTCTTTCCTTATGTTATTCTTTGTTTCTTCCTTCTATCACCTTCTCTTATGTTATTCTTTGTTCTTATCATTCTATCACTTTCTGTCTCTCCTTATGTTATTCTTTGTTTTCATTATTCTATCACTTTCTTTTATGTTATTCTTTGTTTTTATCATTCTATCACCTCCTCTTTCTATCTTTCCTTATGTTATTCTTTGTTTCTTCCTTCTATCACCTTCTCTTATGTTATGTTTTGTTTTATCATTTTAACTTTCTATTTCTGTCATCCTCATGTTATTCTTCGTATCAGATTTTGGCGCACTGATTTTATTACCTGATTTAATCACCTGATCTAAAAAAATTGGTCACGTGACCGACGCAAGCACCGACGTGAAAAATCGAAAGCACTGCCGCGAAGGGAACGGACGTGAGTTGCGCAACGTCTCCACGCTCCAGTACCTCGTAGTAGCCGACGTCGGGTGCCTAAATCGAAAGCTCGCTATTAATTCTTTTGCAACGTAGATTTCTTGATGATAGACGTGCTCGAGTCCTTCATGTGTTGTAACATGTTGTAATTTTGAGTGATATACGAAGGTAGATATGCTGGAAACAAGGGTTCTATAATCATAATGAGCCATTTGTTATTGGACATCCAGAGCTCATATAAGTTTTATCAGAATTCGTTTTAATTTTCCACGGGGATCAATACACCATTCTAGATGAGGAATTGTCACTCTCTTTCTCATGATTGTTTAACGGTATACAGCCGTATACGTGACAAGACTTTTCGCGATAGAAATTCAGTAAATATCCCCTTTTTATTTTCCATTTTCATAATAGGTTTGCAGCAAGATTGGCCTGTGTTAATTGACACTTTTCTGGGTCTGTTTCTGGTGCTCTGGGTTTCTGGGGCTAGAACCGTCGGCCACTTTTAGGCCGACCAGCTTTCAATGACAGTCTTATAAATCAAATGGTTTAGGTGGGTCAAACCTAAAAGGAATTGCATGCTCGTGCACTTAAAAACTTACTGAATGTCACATGTGAGCCTTTTAACAAATAGTACACTCCTATGCAAATTTCGTATAATCATGATCAAGCGTCAAATGATTGCAAGCCACCAATAGATGAGGCGCTTTCAAGTTTTATTTGTCTTCTTTTAGTAGTTTCTCATTACACCTTTCTTGTAAATTTCCTAACACGACTTGATAAACTAACTTAATTGTACAGTTAAAAAGAGGGCTGTCCATTTTGTAAATAAATTATTGATGTTTGACCACATCGCCTGCAAATCAATTACTGGGTGTGTTTTGGGGGAGTCAGAAATTTAAGATATACAATACTTTTATTTTGGAAGGACATCGCTGAAATTCGGTGTTCTATAATGGACCTGCGAGTCAACAATGTCCATCAATGTAGTTAATATCTAAAGCATCACTATCCCTGTAGCGCCAAATTTCAAGAACCGTCATTAACAAAAAATAAAGGTACAAATAAAAGTCGTAAAAGTCAATTTAGGTAGAGGGGAGAGGAGATAATATATAAAGTAAGGTAGAGAGCCTGTTTTTACATCCATTTCGTTATGTAAACATAACACAAGCGAGCAAATAATATTATAATTGTACACAGCATTGATCGCTCCTAGCTTGATGGGAAACGTTAAGCGGGCGCCAGTCTGAATTATAGATTGAAAAAAATGCAAGGGAGCAGTGTTTAATAGTTACGGCTGTCGAAAGGGTTGTATCATCAAATTAGAAATTATCTTATTTGAATTTTTTCCTTTCCATCTTCCTCTCCTTTTCTTGTTTACTTCTCAAATTTTATTCGATGCTCGTTAATTGTAATTGCCTCTGTGATCAAATCAAACAGAAAAGGGTGATGTGGTGTCAAAGGAAAGTGCAGCCGTCAGCCATCACCATCATCATAGTGTAATTGTACAGTATCGAGAATAAAGCCAACGGGTTTGCACGAGAGAACAAAAATACGTTCGTTCCCCCTACTCCTTTAAAAGATCCGCCTCGTTAACATAAACCCAATTAGAATTCTCCCATTTCAAATTCATGATTTTATAAATATGGCACTAATAATATCATTTTATACAACAGCGGGTTGTCTTGGGAACCACTTCTATCTTGACTAATGGGGTCCATGGGTCCGCCTTAGGGCCCCTGGATAGCCGTCGTGAGCGATAAAAACTCTAATCCATCCCTTAAAATTGAAATAGCATAACCCCCATTGTGTGCTCCTTTCAACGAGCACAAAAAGTCCTCAGATTGAACATTCCATCTCATTCAACAATAGCAGAATTTCCCCAGGAAGTTCTGGAATTATTCAGAAATTTAGAAATTTAAAAAATAGCTGTCATTTTTGAAATAACCTCTCTTTCTCTCTTAAAGACAATTTTATACAAACTTTTGTTTGTTTTGTTGTATTTTCGTCCGCGGTCCTTTAAGCAGAGGCGGCGCTCCCGGAGGGCAGGGAGGGGAGGGGGCACAGTGCCCTCCCATTTTTTGAAGTACCCTAAAGGTGCCCCTTTTTGCTAAGGAAAAGTGCCCCTATTACTTTTTTAAAGTGCCCCT
The DNA here is from genome assembly GCA_035222895.1 of Strongylocentrotus droebachiensis. Classification (NCBI taxonomy): domain Eukaryota; kingdom Metazoa; phylum Echinodermata; class Echinoidea; order Camarodonta; family Strongylocentrotidae; genus Strongylocentrotus; species Strongylocentrotus droebachiensis. The sequence continues at coordinate 9,308 of JAVYIG010011147.1, forward strand.
TCCCCTTTCCACCTCTAATAAGTGCCCTCCTTTTTTCTACACGTACCCCTTTTCCTTTGACAAGTTCCCATTTTCCTTTGCAATAAGTGTCCATTGTCCATTCTCATAAGTGCCTTTTTTAATTTCTATTAAGTTCCCCTTTTTAGGTACGAGAAGCGCCACATTTCACTTTTGATGAGCGCCCCCTTCAGTTCTGATAATTGCCCTATTCAAATCTGAGAGGTTCCCTTCTTGCTATGACACGTTTCCCTTTTACTTGGTAAAAAGTGCCCCTTCCCCTTTTAATAACTACCCCTTTTTAACTTGGATAAGCGCACCTTATATTTTCACATGTGCCCCCTTTCCTTTTTAATAAGTGCCCATTTTCATCTATGAAAATAGTTCCTTTTCATTCTCATAAGTGTCCCTTTTCATCTCTTGTAAGTGACCCTGTTCAATTCTGATAGATACTCGTTTTACTTTGACAAGCGCCCCCTTCCCGTCCTGATAAGCGCTCTTTTCACTTCTAATAAAGGCCGCTTTTATTTTGACACGTCCCCCTTTTCCTTCCTAATAAATGCTCTTTTTCCTTATGACTGCCCCTTCCCCGTCATAATTACCCCTTTTTGTCTTTGATAAGTGCCCGGTTTATTTTAACATGTGCCTCTTTTTCTCTTTAATAACATCCACTTCTCCTTCTCATTACCCTTTTAACGATGATATGTGCCGATTCCTTTCCAATAAAGAACCTATACCTTTTTCATAAATTCCGCTTTTCACTTCTTATAAACGCCCCCCTATCAAAATCTGATGGGTGCCTCATTTTCCGTCGACAAATGCCCATTTCCTTTTCATCCCTGGTGCATGCCTCTTTTTTTAGGTGTAAGAAGTGCCCCATTTTCAACTCTGATAATTAGCCTTTGTACTTTGACCCTTTCGATAAGTGTCCCTTTATGTATAAAGAGAAACAAATGTTTAAAAAATCCCCGATAATGTAATCACAATATATAGGGGTAAATACAAGTATCTAAAAAAATGTATATGTTCCCTTTGAGATTTCCCTTTGAAGGTGCCCTTTTTCTCCAGAAAGTGCCCTCTTTGAGTGCCCCTTCCAGTACATGTCGGGCCAACTTATCACATATGCAATCTGTAAGTGTAAATTTAAGTTTAATGTCCTTCCCTTTTTCTTTCTTTCTTTCTCTCTCCCTTGTTCCTCCACCCTCTCTCTTTTTCGTTCTCTCTTTTGCCGTTTACATTTGTTTAGGCTGCCAAAAAATGAGGGCCGCGGCTGATTCGCCACCCCCCCCCCCCCCCCCACCCGATCATCCAGTGATTGGTGCAGGCAATACGCATAACCTGCAGTGGGATTTGGTTTCCATCCTATCTTATACGTTTTCGACCCGTCTTTTTTCCCTCTTCTTTTCTTCTACCCTTTCTCTTTCTTTTCTCCTTTTTCTTCTGTTGCTCTCTCTTACCCCTCTATTTATTTCAGGCTGTCATAAAAAGGGGACCGCGGCTGAATCTGCCCGCACCCCTGCGGTCCGGATGCGGATCGCGACCCAGACTCTGAGAACCCCTGTATAAATAAAGTGATGCCCAGAAATGATTAATATACAAATAATGCACTGCAGTGAGGGCATTGGTAAGAACTACCCACATGCTAGTTACCTTTGGAACAGTCTAACACGCCCGAGGCGATAACCGAGGGTGTTTGGTCTCTTTCAAAGGTACCGAGTGTTGGTAATTTTACAATTGCCCGAACAAAATGCCGTGTATTATTTGTTTTATAAAATTATGACGTGGATTCTTGTTATTTGATAAATCACCCTCATCTCAAAGTCCATCCTTTCATTGCTAATTTTAGGTCTACATCTATGACTGATCTAGATCTAAATTAAATAACTAATGCGTTTTAATTAGGATCTACGTCATCATTTTATAATATTTTATAACTCATATTTCATGCCGTAGGTGTCGACGGTAACGTTGTCCTGGAGACGTTCGGTGTGTATTGGGTGGTATGGTGTATGCGATGTGGTTACGACGCCCTCTTTCGAGCTCTAGGTGGTACACTCTCAGACTTCATGGCTAACCTGGACTTCTTACACAGTGTGTACATGAAGACCCTCTACCCTAAGATGACCGTCCCATCGTTCAGAGTTGAGGAGCTGGAGAATGATGAAATGATCCTTCACTACTATTCCAATCGTCGCGGCCTCGGAAGCATTGTCTACGGTAATATCAGAATGAGGACACAGTCACACTATTACATTGTCAATAAATATTGAAATCAAAATTGTTTTCTTTCTGTATTCGTGCCTTTAAATTAACATCATGTTACCTCCGCCTTTCTTGTTATTTCTAAGGGGCCAGAAAATAAACTTTGAGGAATTAAGATGATACACAGAGTTCTTTTCACAGTCAATCATAGGTGTTTTCCATGAAAAAATTTCGAATGCGTTTAGTATCAATCTGTTTACAATGTACCTTCTTTATATTTGTATTGTTAGCTTACGTATAATTATACTAATAGTATCCTCTTTTAATCCTCATGAAAATGCAGTTCCTTCATTATTGTGTGTATTGACTTATTATTAATTTCATTAAAAGGATGCGTGAAAGCGGTCGGGCGAATCATCTTCAACACGGAAGTGGACATCGAGCTGTTATCACATGACCAGGCAGAGTATTGTGGGATACTAAAGGATCATTACAAGTTTCACGTGTGTTTCGTCAAGTTTGATCTAGCACCGATGGGAACTAGTGGCATCGTAACTGAAGAGGTATACATCAAGTCTCCAACTATTTTCAACCATTTTGGTTTGGAGTGCTTATTGTTTTCTATTAATATCCTGGTTCACCCCTTTTTTCTTTATGTGTGCGAACGCGTGTTTGGGAGTGTGTGTGTGTGTGGATGCGTGCGGGTTTGTGTGTGTGCGTGTGTTGGTGAGTGCGTGTGTATGTGTGGTGGGTGTGCGCGCACTATACGTTAATAACTCAAATCAAACGTTATTAGAATTCCATATGAACGCAATCCTGGAAATGGCTATTCCCTGTATATTCTACTGTTTTTACTTTAACTGATTTTGAATTTGAAGAAAGAAACGACAATTTTTCCTTTTTAATGTGAAGTGGGTTCCAAGTTTTTTTGCTCAATTATATTACATTGACGTAACGGTATGGGAAAAAACAACAACAGGGGTCTATTGAGGCAAATGAACATTATGATATAACTTTTTTATTTTATTTTTAGGAATGGACCTCCATTGTTGATGGGACCTCGCATCTCATCGGTGGGGGTGAATATCGTCCACCAAGCAACGAATCGGTGAAGAATAATCTGGTTCTCACTCGTAACGGATCCGCTAAACGATGCCCTTTCTCAGGAATGGATATCAAAGGGATTGAAGAAAGTCTGGCCGAAGGAAAAGTGGCAAGAGACCAATGTCTCCCCGAGATCTCTGAGAAACGTGTCCTCCCGATCAGTCACTTCAAACCGAAGATCCCCGCGAGGATTCTCCTAGATCCTGAGACATTCTGCAAGACCTTCCCCTACCACATTCTCTTCAATGATGACCTGGTGATCATGCACTCTGGATCAAAGCTGCAACAGTTCTGTCCGTTGATCAATGATGAGGGCGCTACACTCAAGGATATATTATTCCTTGACCACCCAGAGATTGAGTTGACGTCGGAGAATATCTTTCTCTTTCTCAATATGATCTTCATGGCGACGCTGAAGAAAGAAGCCATGGCTCCCAACATGCCGGTCGTCTCTCTCAGAGGTAATGCATGATTAGATTCATTTCATGTAAATTAATTATGCCCCTGATAAAAAGGAATTACACGTCAGCGCGCATTTTCTCTGCCATTGACATTTGTGCACCCATGTTGAATTATTTTTTTCACTTCTATATCATTTTATGAATTCCATCGAAAAGAAAATAGCGAATAAAAATCGAATTATAATCGAGTTATTTTCTTCTACAAATTGCAAGCTGAATGGAAATGACAATAATTATATTGCAGTACGGAAAGGCAAATTTAATGATACGTTCAACACTTGAAAGCGATGAGCTTTATGAAAAGCAACGATCGTATATGGGTAACCGCCCTTTTGTTAACTCAATTACGTATTGAATAAAAATTGGTATGTAGGCCAAATTGCATTAAATAATCATTGAAAGGGTGGAATTTGTTAGGTAGAATTTTGAATTTTTACTGAAAGGATAATTAAAAAGGATAAGAGAGATATATATATATATATATATATATATATAAAGAGAGAGAGAGAGTGAATGAGGGAGGGGTGTGAATGAGAGAGAAGGGAGAGATAGAGAGATAGGGAGAGAGAAAGACAGATAGAGAAGTAGCGGAATGAAGGAGGAAGGGTATATGAACAGAAAGAAAGAGACCATCGTACAATATGAAATTGCTCATCATACAATTATCAAATGTTTTCCACCTTTAGATCTTATATCGGGGGTGATCGATGTGGACCATAATGCCCTATTTCGAAAACGAAACAAGTTTGAATGTGTGCTTCTTAATAAAAGCAGAAAATGAGAGAAACATCTTAGTGAAATTTTGAGCAATATCCGATCAAAAATAGGAATAATTTTCATCAGTGACACATTGCAAGGTCCTCTGAAATTTGCTCTGTAAAGAAGAATAATAAATTTACATTTATTTATCGTTACTGATAACGAAATATTAATTGTCCGTACCCGGGGTTGTATAACAAATTGAAATAATCATATTCAGGGTAAGTGCATGATTGGAAATTATCTAAAGGGAAATTTTGTGATTGAGTTTTTTTTTTAGTACAGGGGTAATGGCGGGGGACCGCGCAAGATACATCAAGGAGTTGTCAATTTCTGTATGATTGATTGCACCTTCAAATATTCATGACTTATTTCTAATCGGGTTTTGCTCAATTTTTCACTGACCTATTTTTCTCATTTTTCTGCTTCTATTATCACCGACTTAATATCAGGATGCACTCCTCTTTACAGGCTCCCGTTATAATTGTGTTTTTTTAGGCCGCCATCCTTGTCAAGCTTTGCTTATGATTGCGGTCTCCTGCACTTTCCCAACATAATAGTTCGTATAATACTTTAAATTCATGATAATTTGTTATGGAAATATTAAGTTTCGTTATGATATGTACATATATTATGTAACAATGTTTGTTGACATTATACCTTACATTTATATGTTCTTTGTTATTCAGTTATATTTTCTATGCAGAAATGCAGAAATAAAATCAAATCAAAATAATTGTTTTTAATAAATTCCTCATTTCTTCTCCTTGTCATCAATCCCAGGTCAGATGGTGTGGATGCCTGATTCACATCTCTATGTGTTCCTTTGTTCACCTCAGCTGACGTCACTGAATGACCTACGCGATAGGAAGATGCACTTTTCAGACATCGCATCACATGATCTAACACGTGACCTCATCCTTTTCAATCAACAAAGAATCGCGGAGGTTACTAAATATGTCACATTTAATTATATTTGTGTGGTGTTTTTTTTATTATTCTAAACAGGAAAATGTTAATGGCAACATCAATGTTAAAATGATGTGATCGTCATGAATATTTCCAAATACGAAGTTTCACAATGAAATTCACCTTTAAATTATGGGAGTTGCTTCGAAGTGACCCATTAGAGCGGCAAACCCCCAGATGTCCTAATATGTGAGTAACCCC
>JAVYIG010011147.1:20000-63048 GCA_035222895.1 Strongylocentrotus droebachiensis
GGTTTGTTTAAAATATACACGAGGAAAATAAATCTTAAATACAAGATTCATGACGATCGCAACTACTTTCGAGAAATCAACCTAAGGTAATTTCAATGGCCTACAATACCACCTATTGAAATGCGCGAATATGACAGAGACGTATTACGTAATCCGTACATGATTTATATCGGATATAATAAATAAGGGAATTGAAAATGACGTTTAATTGAATTTCGAGAGTAGTTGCAAACATGTTTAATCTTTGTATAATACTAAGCTTGATTGTTATATTTTTTCTTGGTTTCTAGAGCGATCAAGGGTAAAGGGTTTGAATGCGAGGCCCGAGGTGGGATGGAGATCAAAGGTAAGGGTAGGATGATGACACACTTTGTGATTGCTCGATCAAACCAGACCAATGATGACGACACAGACTCAGCTTCGGACTCAGATTCAGATGAAGGTATGTGATCTAGACCTTTGAACCTTGAACCTTGAACCCTGAACCTTGGATATGCATATAATCAGGACTGTGCTTTATACATAGCATCTGTTTAGTAACTGTTTGGATATATCTTATTTATCATTTTGCTTAAAATTCTATTCATTTTACCTGTTACTGTAACATGTCTAATACACCCCTTTACGGTGAAGGCCGCCATTTTAATTTGCGAGTAAACATTGCGTCATCAATGCTTTCAGACGCGCATGCATTGTTGCGTCACTGCCTGCGCTGCGTGCTCACATCATATCGACACATGCGCTTTGCATGATGCATAAAATGAAAGTTACTCGCAATTTAAAATGGCGCCCATTATTTACTCGCGATCCATGTCGGCGCATGCGCACTCTTGTAACCGTGAAGGGTGTATTTAGCATGCATGACCCAAATCTTTTGTCCGTCTTCATTTTGATAGAATGAGTTCTGCAGTGGCAAAGTTGAAAAATAATTTGTGACATTTATCATTCTCTGTCTATCAGTTTTTAAGAACACGAGAACGTTATATAAGAAACGTCTCATGAAAACGATTGCAATCCCAAGTACCTTATATGGCTTAATATTAATAACAAGATATAGCTGAAAAGTTAGCTCCAAATTATTTTGTGTATTCCCATTATACTCATTACTGAGGGCAGTAAATGTAGCCTTCAGCAAGATTGAGAGGATTTCTTTTGTTTGGATCATTCCCAAACTTCACAATATTAATCATTTAATGTCTTTTACTATATATTTTCATGATTTTTGCTCAACTTTATCTATTTCGTAGTATTATAGTTTTTCTTTACATTAAGACACATGTATATGAGCTATATCATTTATCGGCAGGGAAAGAAAACAGAATAATACAGGAATGATTCATGCTTACAATGCTCCATATTGGTCCCTACACACCATTTTACGTCTATTTAGGGGATAACGCCCTCACGTGTCCTGATGGTAACGAAGTCAGAGCCCCTGTCATCATCAACGAACCGCACCACGAACAGACTACGAATAAAGACGACATCACTACGATCAGAGCAGGCGAAACAGTGCCCTCTAGAGTCGAGACCCAGGCATCTACATCTACACCACCATCGTCCGATGTTACCGAGAGAAGAACCTCTTCAGCATTGTGCACTGTGCTTTAAATGAGTGCAGCTAGATGAAAGCATGTTGAAAAGTGTTACAAACCAATAAAAAACATTACAGACGCCACAAATTACGCTAAAGCATCTCAGATATTGTACATTATTTTGTGCAGGCATCTTTAAACATTTTCTGTACAATGAAATGTTTGTTCCAAATATCCCACCTTTAATCTATTTCACATTCGTTTAGATCTAAATGAAATCACTGTATTTTACCAAAATTAATCCTCACCACTGTCATTTATGACTTAAAGGCGTAGGTCCCCTAGTTGATAAGCAAAGTAGCATACACATGCTTTTGCAGTCACGCAAAACACACATTGTCAAATTATTATTCAATAAAATCTGAAAATGTATACTATTATCTAGATCTATCATTTTTAAATTATTTTTAAAATAATTCCATAAATTGGGGTAAAACAAATATATTCCAACTATATGAGCGACAGTGTATGATGAGAAAGAAAATAATGAAATCAACGTACGAACGGTAACTTTTTCGATCGAATAAAGCTCACGATGTGTATGATTACGACATTCTAATCACTGTAAATGATAACATGATTTGTTAATGATATATTTTTATGCCTCAAAATGTTACTGATTTTGAGATTTGACCGAAAAGTGAAAGATGTTTACTTTTTAAAACACTGGAACCTTTTTAACCATGTCTTGTAATAACCTAATAATATGCACAAAAGAAGTTAGAGTTTCACATTTCTGTTCATGCAGGTTACCATCAAGATCATGTAATGAAGCTATTTCCCAGCTCATTTACAATTAAACTACAATTACAATACTTATCAATGTTATTTTTTGAATGAACAAAAGTTTTTAAAGAGTTTTACATTATGTGTCTCTGTATTATCTCTGCTTTTACATTGTTAAAATAAAGAGCGAGAACAAAAATCCTGTACACAATCTACATGTTAATGTGTATGGCACCACGTCATGGTTCTTATTATATAATACTTGACCGATGCACTTTAAAGGTATAGACCACTTCTGGCCATGCGATTGCATTGTGAAAGAAACGCTGTGGAATCGATCAGAAAAGGTTGATCATCTAGCATAGTATTGGTGTGTAGGCCTACTGCAAGGTTCTGGAATCATCAAAATGATAAGAAATTTGGCCCAGTCTTGGTAAAGTTATAAGCACTGTACACAGAAAGATGCATATGGGACTAACCTTTATCTATCCAATCCGGATAGATATAATAATTTACCAAATATATCAATTAGTAGACGGTTTCCAGGAAAAATTTGTATCATCACATATTACTAGTAGTCAAAACATATTCTTTCACATGGTTGGTAATAAGAGCTTCCATTTCATTTTTTGAGAGGGGGCGTTTCCAAAACTGGTCTTTACCTTTGAAGTTATTATGTCGATGTAGAGGGATGCGGAAAATGAGGTTTTGATTTGCTTGTGTGCAATACTGACAGGGACAATAATTGTTTAATCCATTACATTTGTATTCAACATTTGTTCAGGTTCACATTTGATACTTTGATGTAATTTCATCGGATATGGTCTTTAACTTTTTGCGCACGCAATAAGCTTTGTGCAAACATTAAAGGTAATGCAAAGTGTTGGGAAATTTAGAAAATTGGTTGGATAGTAATTCTTTAAAATTTTGATATATTTGGATGCCCCTGTGGATGTATTATACGCACTGGAAAAATTAACCCCTAAAACACTTCTGCTTTAGAGAAATTGAATAATCAAAATTTATCGCTGCTCCCGGTAAATTTCAAATATTTCAAATAGCGTCTAAGGCCATTCCATGGTAGCTGCGAACATGATTTGTTTAAAGAATATGCAGTTCCGATATATAATTTCCAAACGGGAATAGCAAATCGGTCGATTGTAGTAAACAAAACATTGTTTTAAGGCTAAAGTAATATCAGTCTTGAGATGGAGCTATACCAGATAAAGAGTTTATTATTTTACAATTTCATCACTTTGGACTTGATTTCAACCGCGACAGCAATCATTGAATATTGTAAAATCTAATGCATTCATTTGAACCAAATTCATGACCCCATACCAAAATGTTGTATTACCTTTAACCAATAACTTGTCCTAAGTCTGATTTGTTATGACAATTGACATAGTTTTACTAGCAAGAAATATAACACTGTTTTCAGATTACCATCAATGCTTGCCACATAGATCCGACGCTGGCACAGCAAGAGGATAATACATTAATGCACGTACATGTACCGATGTAAAAAGGTATTCTGATTAATAATTTAAGCTGTATGAGCCATACATATAATTGAGTGAATTTTTGCCTATAATGTTTCAAAATGTTTATTTTAGTTACATCAGGATAAATAACAAAATGACAATAAATTAACAATTAATATAATACCAGTGTAACGTATTTCATCTGTTGCTCGACTTTTTTCTTCTTCTTGGAAGTGGTCATAGGCGAACGGACAAACATAGTCTTAAGATCATCAATTTTAAAAGTAATCATAGATTTTAGTAGGAATACGGGAACGAAGAGGCAGAAAAGTAAAATGAGAGGAGAATATTATTATTCAAATGATTCATAAGCGCTGTGATGAACTTTGTTAAAAGCGCTTTTGAAACCCAATAATATTGTAATCACATTAGTATCCTACAAACGAGAATATGTCTTTAGACCAGCATGCATGACGTAGCCCATACGATTACAATTTCGACATACATACTCCAAAAATACCATCATGTACTAACAACAGTAAACATTTAACATCAAAATCGTAGATACAACGAAATTGAATCTATCAAACAAACTGAGAAAAAAAATCATCGGAGTCAGTTGTAAAACTATTCTTACTTCAATAATGCTAAATATATTACTCATTGAGGATATAGTATCGAAAATAATATCGCTAGTGATATTCGTTTGTCTCGCAATGTGGTCAATAAGGAATCTAAAAGATCACGACGTTTCGTATGCTACTGCAATACTTCGTCAGGTGATAAAAACTGTTGTAAGCAAGGGTCTTTTATACTTTACGGGAGGACCGTAAAGCGGTCTAAAATTCGATCGATAATTGGAACAATAACGCCCAATGCCTATTGGTCGACGCACACGGTGATCGACCAATCACCAAGGCCGCTGGTTCGGCCGCTGGTTCGGCTGATGCACCAGCTGGCTGATGCACGTCGTGATCTTTTAGATTCCTTATTGACCACATTGCGAGACAAACGAATATCACTAGCGATATTATTTTCGATATTCTTACTTCATATACACATTTCTATTATTGGCCCTTACAACATTTTGTCCGGAAGTTACTTTGTCAGTCATATTTGTCACTTGTTTATATATAGGTCTAGTTATAAGCTGATAACGAAACGATCCATTGCGCAGTTTGTTTTATCAAGGAGCTAAGCTCCTTGATATTACACATCCCTGCTGAGATGGAAATTAAAGCTATTCAGAGCGTGAAATCTAGTGAGGAAAAACGATGACAATAACTTTGTGAACCCCTGCTGATTCACAATAAACGTATCTTGGAATATGATTCATATTACTCTTATAGCGTAAGCGCGTTGCGCCGTTCCGCTGAACGCAGACGGACATTATTGCGTTCAGCAGACTAGGCCGTTGACATTTAAAAAGCTCGTAACTTCCAAATTATGTTCATATTTTGATAGCAAATTACTTAAGTCAGGTAATTATTATCCATTTAACCTCTTTATTAGTCGATAAAGAGGACAATCCCTTTCATGTAAATAAAATGGATAAACATGAAACATAGCAGGCAAAACCTAATTACCTAAGTACGATAACATTGGCTGTATGGCATGCTGGCGTGCTTACTCCATTTTGCCAGCCATACGTAACCTTATCGTTACAATGTATATATTTTAATAACGGTTAGAACCCCTGCTGACTAAACACAAATATCGAGACTGGATTTGGCATTTTATTGATCTAACAACCGGTATGAGGTGGCCCGTGGTTTATGGCTGTAAACATAGTTTGTTTTCATATTCTAATCAATCTTTTATGACAACTTAAGAATTATTTCTTCTAAAATCTTTGTTTGTAAGGTTCATGGGAGGTCGGTTAATTAGTGTTTTCTTAATTGTTCATCCATGACTATGGGCGTCTTGAACTTTTGTATAAATACGCTGAATGTTAACAGTGAACAACACAACTCGTCTAGGAACACTACCAGAAGGTTTCAGAAGAACAAGCTATCAAGGATACCCTACATCAATCTCTGTGAGTAGACAATAAGAGAGGTAGAAATAAGAAGAAAAAAAAGACTCACTTCCAATGTTTAAGACTGCTGTCAAAACTTATCTTTTTTCAAAGTAATTATTATTTGTTGTGGCGGAATATTATTTGATGTAATTTAATTTGTAATTTGTATATAATAATGCAATTATTGATAATTTGTATGTAATAATTTAGGCCTTATAATTATGTAATGTGTATGTGATAATGTAAATTGCATGAATGTAAAAATTTAAAGCGCATAGAGAATTATCTTCGATGATTATAATGCGCTATATAAATCACAATTATTATTGTTATTATTATTAACACGATCGAAAAGAGTTTCGAAAAATCAACCTAGTGACTAGTTTAAATAGCCTTGTCTGCCACCTTTAGAAGTGTGTGGGCATTACAATGATGCATCACACAATCCGATCACCATTCCTATAGGAGTACAGATGTTTTTATACAGAAGTTGCCTTCGAGTTGTGTTTTCGAAAGTCTTTGCTATCGTGTTCATTCCTAGATAAATGTTTGGGTAGTGCTATAATTGTAAAGGACATAATGTTTATAACTCATGCTAAATACATTGAACTCTGAGCTGTAGCATCTTTAAATTTCTTTAAAATTTGCAGAGGTGTTTTACATTTGTAGGACTTCAAGTTCTAATCCGTTGACATGTATACGATCACGTATGGAAGGGGTGGGTGCAGGATTTTAAAAAAGGGGGTGTATACAGTTAAAAAAACGGAGAGTACTATGCATGGGCACGTGTATGTGATGTTTGCCTATTTATTTTTCAAAAGAGGGGCACCAAAATCCTATGCTAATGAAGAGTAAATATAGTTGGAATGTAGTATTGAGCATATTGGTACGTTGCTAACAGAAATTAATCTGTCACAACGATTACTTTTAAAGAGGAAAAATGACACTTATATCTGCTAACGGTAGGTGATTTCGAATTGACAATAGATGAGTTATGAACAAATAAAGATGAGAGACTGACATCATTTATCTGTTATCATTATTTAAAGGTACTATGTCCCTTTTGCAGCCAACCTCAATTGATGTAGAACTTTGCAGGAATTATGAATATGTCATGTATGTCCTATCTGTGAAATGTAAACGTTAGCAGTGTCCTCATATTCAGATTATGCAAGGAAACCCGTTTACTTGCTAGACTTCACTGTCAGACACTTGAGTGACTGACTGGCTTTTTTTCTTCTTTGGTAATAACATACATGAAAAGAGTTGTAAAGGGTACATGAGCATTTGTCTACATCAATAACCCACTTCTTGTGATGGCCAAGATTAAACTGATTGAATCTTTGCGCAGCATAAAACGTATGACCATTCGGTACAATTGTCTGAAAATCAAGGCTATTACTTTTGGGCTCTATAGCCCTAAAGTCAATTTGACAACTAATAGTCATTATTTTCCCACTTGATGACATTTTCAAGCCCCACCTTTTTTAGGGAAGTTCTAAATTAGTATTATCTTTCAAATGCAGTTGGAATTTAACTTTTTCTTTTTTTTGGCCTGCAAATGGGACATGGTACCTTTAACTTGACGGCCCTTTCAATTTACGGACGGCCCTTTCATTTGGTGTTTAACGAATTATGTTTCCATTTTTCGGCTATAGCTCAATAGGCTATATAAAATTTCATTATTACTATAATCCTGAATCTCGTGATTTCGTTCCAGACATCATGGCTTCTCGATTCTTCCTCATCTGTCTCATCGCCCTGATGGTCGTAGGAATGACCATGGCATTCCCTTACGAGCTCGACGACGATCAGGACGCTGAGGCCTTGATGTTTCTCAAGAGGGATCCACTCACGCAAAACCTGTTACTCGCTGAGAAGAGAGGGGCTAACATGAAGAAGTTCAAAGGTAAGTCAATGGGTTCCTATCTCATATCTACCATTTATATTTTCATCAGGATAATCATTATTTCGCCCTTACTGGTATACACGCTAGTACCTTGCGTTTATGCTTTACATACACATTACGTTAAATCCAAAAGTTAGGAAATGTTTGCATAGGACGTGGCTTTCATTAAAGCCCCACTGTACTAGCAAACAATGCCTAATCGGTGCCTGTTGGTCCCCCATGATCCCCTTTTTCTTATGTTAATTGAGAGCTGATTGGATGAGATAACCAACTGTCAGTGACCTTGCAGGGAGGTCTAACCCCCTTGGCCAAGCTAGTGCAAACCGTCTTTAAAGAAACTTGGCATCAAACTTTCCTTCATTTTTCATTTACAATGAAATATTGTTTAAAAGGCGCATATTAAACAAGTGGTCTTAAAGGCTAATGGAAAATGAGCAAGGGGCAGTAGATCAGTCTGTTTACCGTGCGTTCCGCTTAGCAACCCCAACACTTTGGAACAGGCTATCGATCGAGATGTGGGATATGTCCCTTCTCTGAAAACATTTCCCTTTAATTGCCCCATGTAATTATGGCATGACGAAATATTATCAACCGTGGCATATTAAAAGAATATATCATAAAGAATAGGTCCATGAAATTCCATATCTATAAAATTATGTTTCAAAATTATGTTTTAGAATGATTACTATCCCGAACTATTTATATAATCCGCAAAGTCATAACTCTGCCTTGTGTACAGTTAATATTTAGTGGCGAAATCTTCATTTTCTACACGAGGCGCAGTATAGTATTCGCAAGACCCTTTGGTCGAAATTATATAAATTTGGCACAAAGAAGATAGGGGACGGGTGGATTTCGCCCCCCCCGACCCTTTTAGGGTTTAAAAACTAAAAAAACTAAAAAAGCCTTCCCGGCGGTTCGGATTGACAGGCCTAGCCTGCCCCGCGGTTTGGACTTTGAGAAGGCCTGCTCTATTGTATACCCCATATAAATCATTACGTAATACCTCATGGTCATGTTCGCACATTACCAGTGACTAACGAGGCCATTGAAAATGCATACTAGTCAGTTTTTCTTTAAGTAGTTCCAATTCTGCTCACTTGTGGTACTTTGTATTTTGTGTTTTATAATTTAATTATTGTAAAATGTCGTTAATTTCGATATTTATGTCAGATACGTTTGAGAGACAAAGTGATGTAAAAACACCTTGAAACATTTTTAGCTTTATTATTAATTATCATAATTATTATCATTAACAATTTTCTTTAAACAAAAAAATAGTAAATTATTTAATAATTAAAAAATTAAAAAAAATCGTTGATTGTAAATCGTATGTTTGTGTCGCTTCGGGTTTCTTATTGTTCTAAAAAGGACAGCAAATTAAATTTGATAAAGTAATATGAAAACTAAATTATTTACTCGAGGGTGCAATCGTTTTTTCTTTTTTTTTACAGCATGTGAAACAGCTCCAGGTTGTCTTTGTTTCCGTCGTGGTGGCAATGTCGCCTTCTGCCAAGGTGAGAATTATTTATCAGTGCCATATTCAGGAGAACTATAGGGGGCAAGTCCTTTCTCCCCTCCCCATAACAATCTTTACCGTATTATTCACATTTGTATTCATGCACCCCTAGAAATTCCATTTCTTTTCCCTCCTTTATCTTCTTCTTTTTCTTCATATTTTCTTTCTTTTTTCCTTCTATTTCTTGTTTTGTTCTTGTTGTCCTTGTTTTTGTTGCTTTTGGTGTTGTTGTTGTTCTTCTTGTTCTTGTTCTTTTTCTTTTTCTTCTTGTTCTTCTTCTTCTTTTTCTTCTTCTCCGTGATAGGTTTTATATCAAATGTGTACTTTTCAGATTTTCTTTCATGAATCAACGAATGCGAATGCCATGTGATTCTTTCCCCGTCACTGTAGTCCGCCCTCTGTCGTTTTGCGATCACCTCATTACCGTATGTGTTATGCCTGATTCCATGCTTTGCGTCCATCTTAAACTTGTTTCTGTCTTCTTTTCCCCCATCCCATCCCAAATAGCGATGGCCCTCTCTGTGTCCGTCTGTCTCTGTCTGTCTCTCTCTCTCTCTCTCTCGCTTTATCTCTCTGTCTCTCGCTGTCTCTCTCTGTTTCTGTCTCTCTCTGCCTCTCCCTCTATCTCTGCCTCTCTGTCTCTATGTATGTCTCATCTGCCTGTTTCTATCTGTCTCACCCTGTGTCTGTCTCTCTATGCCTCTCCATCTCTCTGTCTCTCTCTCTCTCTCTCTGCCTCTCCGTCTCTCTGTCCTTCTCTGTCTCTATATTTCTCTCTCTGTCAGTCCCCCTCCCTCTCTCTATCTCTCTCCCTCTCTCTCTCTCTCTTTCTCTCTGTGTCTCTCTCTGTCTCTCTGCATTCGTTTGTCTTTGTTATCTCCTTTAATGTTTGTCTCTATCATTGTTTTCCCCTTTTCTCTCTCTTTCCACCCACTTGAGTACCCGTATCATTCCTTATCCCCTCTCTCACACATTCGTATTCCAAATTGGATTCCATTTGTTACCATCCATTCCTACATCATTTTACTCTTCTGTTTGTTGCTAAATAGTTAACAACTAAATTATTCATACAATAACCAAGTTCTTTCTTTGTTTATTGTATATGGAAAATTATTGGTCCCGATTAATGTTTTCGAGCTTACATCTTAAAGTATTTAACGGAGGCCCGAATTCAACATTTTAAGACACGCTTCTTCAAAGATTTCCTCCCCAAAATGTGTTTGAAGACAAATATTGATAATAGAATACATAATTTGGGTTTTTTGTTGTACGCAGAAATCCTAAATGGTGTACTCTTTCATCAATATTCGTCTTCAAGCACTGTGTCTTAAATGACATCCTCTTTCACTTCCATGATACAATTTAATTGAAATTGAGCCATCAAAATATGTTGGGGCTCCTAACACCTTAGAGGGGCTTTAAGTTACGATAAACAAACGCAAGTTTCAAATGTACAAGGTATATGAATAATTAAGTTGTTAACTATATATTAATCATTTCTACCTAAATCAAGTGGGGGGAAAAGTCCTTCATAATTATGATGATATTAACATAATAGTGTGGGTTCATAATGCACTTAATACAAATCTATAACGCTTTTGGGGTATATAATTACCCCAGTCATCGGATTAAAGCTTTCCTGTGCATAAATCTATGCACATTCTCCACTCCTTTGGGAGTATTCAAGCCAGGCGCCATTTTAAAAGACGCTCACAATCCTGAGCAAACTACAACGACTTTCTCATCATCCAGGGTACCCATTTAACCCTTTGGCTACTGAATTCTCTATTTAACACAGGGACCACCAGGTTCCGGTAAGCCATGGGTTAACACATTGGTGGAAAGTGGTAAATGTGATTTTAATGGCATATAATGAAGTATTTATTATTAAACACGTATTCGGACTCCTTTTTGCGCAATTTGTCAAGAATTCTGAAAACGTTTACATTTGCACGTTAAAAGAAGTAGACGCGTCAACAGCGCTGTTGTAATTTAATGGGCTCGTCATGCACTCACAAGCATTGGGCACTACGGCATGATAACATGATTTGCAGAAAATGCGTTCGAAGAGGGCTGCGCTCAGATTTGTGAATATATCGTTGCGTTTAGATCTATTTATTTGTCCATTAAACATATAGTATTCCCTCTTCTTCTTCTTCATCTCTTTTTATTTAGAAATACATATTTTAAAATACACAATTTATAAAAAGTAAAAGATTTGTATGTAAATCTCTGTTGCATCAAATTAATATAAAATAGTTTATCAGCCTACATTGACGGTTATAATATATGTCGGACATTATACTTTAGCGAAAAGATATAAACGTGATAAAATTAAACTAAAGAAGAATCCAGAACGGGGGCGGGGCCGGTGGGGGGGGGGGGGGGTGAAAGGAGTGACACAATAGCATAATAATAAATAAATACAGTACAGACTACGGATGCACTCAACTTTCTCTCTCTTTCTATCTATACATCTCTCTGTCTATCTGTCTGTCTTTCTCTCTCTGTCTCTCTCTCTCTCTCTCTCTCGCTCTCTAAACAGATGATATAGGGAAAACGAAATAGTTTGTAAGTATTGCTTGGAGAGCAAAATAATTAGTCTGTTTTATTTACTAATGTAAAGCGCTTTGATCATGGTTTATGTCAAGGTGCTATATAAATATCAATGTGTATGAATATATTTTCAAATTTTGACAATTATAGTTTGTAAATATATGTATTGACAAAGTACATAAGAACGACACAAAAATGCTGGGAGTATTTTGGACCTACATAGAATATGCGAAACTGAGCTATGTCTTTGGCCCATGATCCCACAGCTATTAAAGTTACGTAAGAGGAACAATGAACGTTGCGGAGGGTACAAGTCGTTGTCGTGGTTATAAACTCCAAAGAGCGGAAGTGAGGTAAGGGTATCTATAACCCTGTTTTTGTTGTTTTGGGGGGCGGGAAGGGTCTTGTTATTCTTGCAGTTGTCGTTGCTGTTTTTTTTAATTTTTTTAATGGGACCACGTTCCGACATACTCATAATAAAAATCATATTACGTAAAGCCAGACTTTACCCTATCTGAAACAATCATTCAAAGGCAACAATCATGCAAGATGATTGTTTTTTCTCTCTTTCTATGTGTGTGCATGTGTGTGTCTCCCATTCACACTCTCTCTCTCTCTCTCTCTCGCTCGGTCGTTTTCTCTGTCTGTCTGTCTCTCCGTCTTTCTGCCAATGTTGTTCCGCCATTTGCTTGTTTGCCGGCACAATTCCTTCTTTGAGATAAATTATTATAACATAATAATGATGTACACAATTTATTATACCGTTTGTTTATTATAGGGAGCGAAATAGAAAACGAGCGTCTGATAATGTCGAAATAATTATACAAAGTAAAACTTTTGAATGAAAATCTCTGTTGCATCAAATTGATATAAAAAATGTTTATTATGCTATATTGACAATACTGTTATGCGTCGGACATTAGTCTTCAGCGAAAAGATATCTATATATAAAAAAGGACAAACTAAAGGGGAAACAAAATCGGAGCTGGGGGGGGGGGGGGGTGATCGGAGAGACAAATATCATATAAATAATTACAGTACGGACTACCATGACGTCCAATTTTCTATCTCTCCCGTCACCTCTCTCTCTCTCTCTCTCTCTTTCCCTCTCCCTGTCTGTCTCTCTGTCTATCTGGCAATGTCGTTTTCCATCTTCATTTTTGTTTAATAATGTTTCTATTCCTTCATTTGCTTGTACCGTGTACGCCGACAACATCTCTTCCTTGAGATGAATTATTATAACATAATTATCCCTTGTGATGTACACATCATACCGTATATTTATTATAGGAAAATCCTGCGTACGCCACTGGATATGACATGAACTTGTATACAGATTGCAAAGCCGATTATACGCGGCCAATTTTACTATACTTTTTTTGCGAAAATTTGTCAAATTAGAAAGAGTATACAATTTTTGTTAATGATAGAATTAACGTAACTTGATCAAAAACGGTTCAGAAACAGCTGAAATATCAAAAAATACATCCGTTCAGATTTTCATCGATTCATATCTATACTAACTTGGGGGAGGGTATGGAAGAGTGTTTAAAAAGGTCACTTTAGAATTATTGTTATTATTACCATTAGTATTGTTATAATGCATTTTATAAAGATTTCCTTTACTGATCATGACGCACCGTGAGTTCATTGATTACCAAAACAATGTCAAACTCTCCCGTCTGACTATTGCAAAGAACGGCATGAGAAGAAAAGACACGACGCAAAAAGAATACATAGAGTTTTATTTTAATACGATATGGGTTGTTTATTAGAACCAAGTCAAGAGAGGAGAAGAAAAAAAAAGGATTTGACTGACAAAATATAAGTGCTTCCAAGCTCAGGCTGTGGCAATGTGCTACAAGTAGCGTGAATAATGACGGGAGAGAATGATAATTCCTTTGTCCATTACGACGCTAGGATAACATCGCGACGTGGAAATTATACAAATATGTTGATAATCATTCGAATTACAAACATACACAACCGTCCCAAACAGTCATCAGTTTTCCGACTATAACCGCATACATGTATTCATTCACTCATTTTTCTTTTACTTTTTCTTGTTGGGGACAATCAAGCTCGCAATTAAACAACCATTCATCGTACATAGTCATCTTTATTTCACATTCCATACAGTCGTCACAAATTTTAAAAGGAGGCGTATTAAACCAACAACAGAAAAAAAATATCATAATTTATTCTGATCAAGATGAACGAGTGTGTTGATCGCCCCCCAAAACAAAAACGCTCCCACTAGACAAGTTCAGGCTGTGCTGTAGCAATGTACATCGCAAAGCTTCCACAATAATAGGAAAGATAATACCCCCGCCCGTTGCGACGCAAAACGGCGCGAGAAGAATAGATCGCAAAGCGAGAAGAATACATCAAGTTTTTACAAACAATGGGATGTTTATTAGTACGAGAACAGGAAGAGGGAAAGGCAGGCTTTGGCTGACAAATACTTTCTGTATAGCAAGTTTAAGCTGTACCGTTTTGCATCGCGCATCACGAGCGAGAACAATGGCGGGAGAGATAATCTTCCATCGTCTGGTAGGGCGCAAAAGGGCGCAAGAAGAATAGAGCGGGTTTATACCAACAATAGACAGTTTCTTTTCATATGCAAGAATTAGGTGAGGGTAACTGTCACGCCCCTTTGCGCCCCTTTGCGCCCCTTTGCGTTTCTTGAGGCGCAACCTTTCTATTCATGGCGCCCCGACGCGTTCGGGCACAGTCGCAACTTTGGAAGGCTCCCCTAAGAGACGGTTGTGCGGGGCTGAGATTCGAACCCTCAACCCGTGGATTGAGAGTTAAGTGAACGAACCACTACGCCAAAACACCGGCACCTTACATACGTCTTGGGCCTTGTCAACCCCCCCCCCCCCACGTATATGTTACATCACGGGAGTTATCGTAGAAATGAATTAATTTGTATGTGAATGAAGTAAGATATACTTTTTTTTTCTTCATTTCCTAACAGGACAAGGCGGAGCAGATGGAATCTAAACAGCAAGAAGATTTGGCATCTGTCTAAAACTACTACACCACGGGGTTATTACGGAAAAGGTGTCAATTAGTATAATATGGCACTTTGAATTAGTGCTCCAATAATAAATGTAGTTAGAAAGTCAATATAATTTGATCGTTTTATTAATTTTCGTTGACCCTGATGATGAGGGAAACGTAGTTTAAGTATGTCTTCTGAGTTTGAATGGAGAGAGAGAGAGAGAGAGAGAGAGAGGGGAAGAGAGAGTTTGAGAATTGAATTGGAAGGTTTTATTGAGTAATCACAATTAGAGAGAATGAGAGAGAAGAAAAAAAGAGAGAGAATGAGAGATTTTAAAAATTGAATTGGAAGGTTTTATTGAGTTTATTGAGAACATATCTTAATTCCAGTAAGAGAGAGAGAGAGAGAAGAAAAAAAGAGAGAGAATGAGAAAGTTTACAAATTGAATTGGAAGGTTTTTATTGACTTTATTGAGAACACATCTTAATCGCAGTTAGAGAGAGAGAAGAAGAAGACAAAAAAAAAAAGAGAATGAGAGAGTTAAAAAAATTGAATTGGAAGGTTTTATTGAGTTTATTGAGAACACATTTTATATCGCAGTGAGAGAGAGAGAGAGGAAAAAAAGAGAGAGCATGAGAGAGTTTAAAAATTGAATTGGAAGGTTTTATTGAGTTTATTGAGAACACATCTTAATCGAAGTTAGAGAGAGAGAGAGAGAGAGAGGGAGAGATAGAGAGAGAGAGAGAGAGAGAAAGAAAAAGAGAAATAGGAGGGGGAGGGATGAAGTGATGAAGAGAGAAGAAATAACATGAGAGGGGGTAGAGTTAGATAGATAGTAGTCAAGAGAAATTGGATAGATTGAGGAAGAGAAAGAGAGAGAGAGAGAGAGAGAGAGAAGGAGAACCCGAGAGAGAAAGAGAGATAGTGTGTGTTGTATGTGTATGTGTGTTTGTGTGTGTGAGCGAGAGTTCGATGTAGAGAGAGACAGAGACATACAGAGACAGCAAGACGGACAGAAATCACCTGATATGGGAAGAAAAAAACAGGAAAGGTCTGAAAGTTTAAAATTGTTTATTTTCAAATAACATTTATTTCTTTGAAATATAATGAATCACCATAAACAAAGAGCAAACAAAATAAAGAACGCTGACGTCACAAACAATGTTAAACCTAAGAAACACCATGTATGATAATACACAAAATTGAAATGCATTTTTATAGAAAATCTAAATCAACGTATGGACTAAAGCTCGACTGACCATGTTGAGGGGGCTACTTTTTTAATTTGTGTTTTGGAAGTTTAAATCATCGATATTTAATAAATAATAGAAGGCCTTCTCTAATCTTTAGGATAAATATCTCGAAAAAGATACCCAACATTAATTGAATTGAACGGTCAGAACTAGTAATGTTATTGCCTTGTTTAATAGTTAACCGCGATAAGATCGTAGAATTAACGCCTTGGAGGGTATATGATATTACGCTTGATACTAATGTCTCCAAAGCGCTTTAAATACAATACACATTCTATACACCATACCCACTTTATGCGGGTTTACCTACCGTATACTCATCACGATCATCATGATGATGATGTATGTTATTCATTTAGCATGTTTAGGATCGCTTGTGGAATCTTGTCAATCCCGCACTTCCAATCTTCTTGGTTGTGAGTATAAATGACATGCACGTTCAGTACATGTATGTCATGCCGGGGCTCGAACCAATGAGCTCACTTGTATCTTCGCTAAAATGATCAAAACCATTTGACTTTTTCATTTTACACAAACATCCTTTTATATCTTGTTCATCGACGTTGCTTGGAATATAATATAAAACATAAGCCATCGAGCCATTTCTAACTATTGCGTAATGCATCCACTGCACACGAGGCGTCATTTACCTAACGCAGGACTGCGTTAGTGACTTGCGCTGTTATATATGCGCTACAATAGAGACTGCGTCAGTGAATTGGGCTGTTATTTACGCGCTACAAAAGAGACTGCGTCAATGACTTGCGCTGTTATTTACGCGCTAGCAAGACTGCGTTAGTGCCTTGCGCTGTTATGAACACGCTAGCAAGACTGCGTCAGTGACTTGCGCTGTTATTTACGCACTAGCAAGACTGCGTTAGTGACTTGTGCTGTTATGAACGCGCTAGCAAGACTGCATCAGTGACTTGCGCCGTTATTTACGCGCTAGCAAGACTGCGTCAGTGACTTGCGCTGTTATTTCCGCTCTAGCAAGACTGCGTTAGTGACTTAATAGGCAACAATGCCTTATAAATGACGTCACGCCATGTAGCGGGTTATAAGATCTTATGCATACTGCACTTTTGGAAACATATCAATGACGTTTGACATATGTTTAGTAGTTTAAATTCTTCACAAAATGGCTAAGTCTTGCTTAACACAAATATGGACAAGCTAAATGGTAACAGACATAATGAATGATATACAATATTAGTTTTCGATTAAATAGATAACGACAACATAATAAACAGTTCAAATAAAAACAAATAACAAAAACACAACAACTTTAATAGACGCTTTAATAACTAAAAGTGTTATGTGCCATTGACTATACTATAACACTCTACTTCATATCCAATGCCATTTTAGTACTGAAGAACAAATATATTTTTAGTAAATTAAATAGGTGCGTTGTTAGCCTACTTTCCTAACCATGAATTTGATTAATAGCTCAACTAAATGCGTGCTTGACAAAACGTAAACATCTTGATTATTTACATAATTTGCAATAATTGACAAAGTGCCAAGAAATATCATGGAATTATATACAAGAAAATCATACATTTTGAAATGAATAAGGATTTCTGGGCATCATATTTTGGTCAAAATCAAAAGGAAATTTATTTTAGTTACAGAATAGTGAAATAAACAGAACATATTGGATCAAGGAGTTTTCCAAAAGACTGACTGTTGCCCCCCCCCCCCTCCCCTCCCCCTTTCTCTGCTTCTAATGTAGAGGCAATATAATTTCATATACGTGCAAATACAACAAGTTTGTTAATACAATTTTATTTTGGGGACTTTGGGAGATAACCACATTCCGTAAAAAGAATCAGCTGAATTTCTACTATGCCATCAGTCCATTAATTGAACAACCCATGTTTGAACACAAATATTAGTATATTTTTAATGTAACACAAACAGATGTCAAAGGTCAAAGGTCGACAGTTCAGGCGAAGGTATACCAAGTGGAATAATAATGATGAATAAATGGCTTAACGGATCCATCGAATGTTGAAAGTACGGTTACCCGTCATCTTAGATTGGTGGGTTCAGGCAATCCGGTTAATAACCGAATCGTAATCGCTGCAAAATAATAATGCACAAAGAACAAGAAAGGAATGTCAGAAACATTATTATCATTTAAAAACGTATTGATTTGTTAATGATGTGCAAAACTAGATAATATTTGTATTTGATTTCACTACAATAATTTCCAAAACGCTTTTCGAATTTCATAATGTGTGTGTCAACATAATGCAATATTTTTTAGTTAAACTGAATCTTTCTAAAAAGTAAAAAAGTGAATTCCCCCTCTTTATAAAGAAACCCTTAGAATTTAATATGTATATATATATCTGGGATATTCTGCATGAAGCAAACTTTCTTGATCCGCACAAACATTTTAATTTTGGTTGAAGGTATAAAATACAACATGCTGCGAGAACACTCGGAAAGTACTTCGATAACAAGTACTTGAGCGAGTTTTAAAAGTGTGATACCTGTCTTGTTACAGGTCATACTATATTATGGAAGATAAACTGATATGTTACAACTTTTAATCTGAATAAAAAAGAAACTTCTACAAGTGTTATATTAGATGCTGCTTGTAAGTGTCGGCTTGCATGGTGATGTAGATATACAGTAGGCTTGCGGGTGCACCATGTGAGAGAGAGAGGGACGATTGAGGAGTCCTGAAAAAAACTCTGACTCGGTAATCTTTCTTGAGGGTTTGTTAGTCCTGAAAAGGACTGTTGGTATAGACGACGGATAGTCAACCTGTTCGAAACGTCGAGCCAACTCCCGCCACTCATCCTCTCCAAGCGCTATAGTTCTCCTTAGAACTATAAAGAAACATAATCCACAGTCTTTTTCAAGACTATACTAACAGTCCTTTTCAGGACTAACAAACCCTCAAGAAAGATTACCAAGTCAGAGTCCTTTTCAGGACTCCTCAATCCTCCCTCTCTCTCACATGGTGCACCCGCAAGCCTACTGTATAAGTTTTATGTTATTTTCTTAATGACCTTACTATTGAATATTTACTAATAATCACTAAGAACTAGCAAGAAAAAGAAGGGAACTTTTAACTGAGTGCCGTAACTTTCTGATTTTACCATTTTTGTACTACTGTAGGTCGTACCTTTTTAAATAAAATTCTACAAGACCATGATGAGATTACCACAAAGTTAATTAAAAGCTTGCACTTTCCAAGTATTTGAGTAAGCTTGAAATGTAGTTTTTTTTAACGAGTTTCTTATAAAGTGGTTTAACTTTTTAAAAGCGGGTTTCCCTTTTTGGTAGCAGGTCGTACCGTCATCAAAGAATTCCTCTAGACCATAATGATGCGTCTAATAATTACTTAAAGATAGCATGACAAAAAGTGCCGTAACTTTCTGATTTTACCCTTTGTGTACTATAGGTCGTACCTTCTTTAATAAAATTCTACAAGACCATTATGAGATTACCACAAAGTAAATTAAGAGCTTGAACTTTCCAAGTGTTTGAGTAAGCTTGAAATGTAGTTTTTGTAACGAGTTTCTTATAAAGTGGTTTAACTTTTAAAAGCGATTTCCCTTTTTGGTAGCAGGTAGTTATTTTTTTAAAGCGGGTTTCCCTTTTTGTTAGCAGGTCGTACCCTCATTATAGCACTCCTCGAGACCATATGATGCGTCTTGTGTACCTGGTTGGGTCGTCAGGCATGCAGAGGAATGCTCGATTCTCCGGTGAATAGTCACAACTATATCCCTCGGGGCAATCGCACAACCATCGTCCCCTGCTGCGAGCCTTGCCACCTGAGCACTGCATGTATGCCTTCACTTTACACTGAAAAGATATGGATACAAAAAGATGATAATTATAATCATTACAATTAAATTATGATAAATGATGACACTAATAGTAGTAAGAATAACAAATGGTAATATTAAAAGTAATAATAAGTGTACTATTACTAGTACAAGTACTAGTAATATTGGTAATGATGGTAATAATAGTAAACTAGTATATATTAATCATACTTGTAATAAAAAGTAATGTAAAACGCTTAGAGACATTTGTATTAAGCGCTATATCAAAGCTAAATATTACTATTATTATTATTAAATGGTAAAATAAATAGTAATAGTAATAGTAATCATAACAGTAGAAATAATAGTAATAGTAATATTTTGAGTTATTTGAATACAACGTCACCTGTTACATCCACGCTGTTCGTCATAATAATAATGGTTAATTTATTCAAGGAATATGCATCGCAGCACGGCCCAGGGGATAAATAAGTACAATATTTTTGCAAAAGTATTTAGTAATAAATGTTAAAAAATACACTACAAATCATTATAATACAAGTAAACAGTATGCAATTGTAAATTAGTAATGAATATAATACAAATGAGGACATGTGAGTATATCATAAAGTTAGTAGTGCAATTAGGTGTAAAGGTGAAGATTCAATATAATCTAGTGTGATATAAGTAAAGACCGCAATAGTAAGGCAGGGGGAATGGGGAGAGAGAGAGAGAGAGAGAGAGTGAAAACAGATTTATTTCTGATCTTG
Organism: Strongylocentrotus droebachiensis; assembly: GCA_035222895.1. Lineage (NCBI taxonomy): Eukaryota > Metazoa > Echinodermata > Echinoidea > Camarodonta > Strongylocentrotidae > Strongylocentrotus > Strongylocentrotus droebachiensis. Next base: position 40,628 of record JAVYIG010011147.1, read on the forward strand.
TGTACCTGTATAAATATGTATGAATAAATAAATAAAATAAAAAATAAATAAATAGAGAGAGAGAGAGAGAGAGAGAGAGAGAGAAAAGAAAAGAGAGAGAGAGAGAGATGGATTGGCAGAGATATAGAGAAGGGGTGAGATATAGGAGAGTAAGAGAGGTAGAGAGGGAAAGAGAGAGGGAAAGATAAAACTAGTGGTGAGGAAAAGAAAGAAGAAAGGGAGTATAGGTGGTCATCAACATACGCAAATTCAATTAGATGATACAATGATAATCATAATTCATTGGATGCTTTACAATGAACTAGACCCTTCTATCTTTCCAATCAAAATCCGCTTCACGAATAATACCCTGTTTATCAAGAGATTTAATTATAACTGTTATATGATTTACGACTTGCTTGCTCTTGTTTGGTTGTAATAAATCACTGAGTGCTAACACAAATGTGGTCGTGGTATGAACTGAGCAACAACACTGCACTTTCCATGCCTGGCTGTCATGCAGACTTAATGAATTCAATTGATTTCAGGCCTAGCTTTAAAGAGAAGGTTGAGTTCTTGGAAGAGGTGAAACATAATTTGTAAGCGTTGTCATTGTATTATGCAAGTGTGGAAGAACATCAGTTAAACAAATGTTCCTTGAAAAGCATGGCTCTTCAAATGCTTAATATTCTAAATATGGCATGTAACATCATAACAATCGGGACGGATTTTTATATCCCATATACATCTTTATGTGTATAGTGGTTGTAACTTTACAAAGACTGGGCCACATTTCTTATCATTTTGATGATTCCAGAACCTTGCAGTACACATCATTATGCTCGATGATCAAACTTTTCTGATCGATTCCACAACGTTTCTTTGACAATGCAACCGCATGACCTGAACTCAACTTTATTTTTAACGATACAATGGTTGGTTACGTTCCCATACTGTAGACCTAATATTTAAAACAAGGACAACTTAGAAATAAGAGCCGAAGCCTATTTATCGTGTTTCATAATGATTGTGCTTGGCAAAACAGTTATACTTCACCAGTGAAAAAAGGAAAGAATTGATTTTTTTTCTTCACATTTGAATTGTTTTCTTCTTCAAGAAAGTCAATCCCTTCTTTTTATTCATTAGGGACTTTAAGATTTGCGTGGACTGATACGTGTGACGTCCATTCAAGGCAGTGCATTAAAATGACGTAGTCGTAGCAATCCACGTTGTCGTTGTGCAAATCTAAAAGTCCCTAATATTATCTTCATAACCATAGTCATCTTTTCTATTCCTATATCTCTCGTCTGCATGTCCTTTTTTCAGTCTTTCTCTCTCTGTTTATCTTCCTCACTCACTCGCTCTAACAGATTAATGTGAACTTTCGTTACATTTCTTCTGTCTGAAATCATTCCAACCACATCAATCAGACGTATTTCAAAAGATTACTCCAGACGAAACTTAATTGCATCAACATCTTAGCGGTTTAAAACAAAGTTTAAGTTTTGTGTATAAAAAGCACTCTTTCCGTCATACTTCCGTTCCTAAGTTACAGCTTGCCTAATATGTGTCCCAAAATAGAAACAAACAGTCACTCGATATGTGTTTGTGTTTGTTTTTTCATAGAAGTAGCATCGATGACGTAGGCGAGGAGTCCATTGTGACGTAATAGTCAGAATACCCAATCACATGGTAAGGATATTTTTCAAAGACAAGTCTCTCGCTTGTGTTTTGTTGCATATTATTTATTTATGCATTGAGTCCACAGTGTTTTTGTTTGGGGGGTAGCACAGGACAAATATTTATTTACCTCATTTAACTTAAGCCTTTTGGATCTTGTTATGACGTTATTCTTTTCTAACTAAACAACTTTATACTCTAACGCATTTATAGAATTTATGATTCACCATTTAGTACAAGAACATCTGGTAACACAGCTTTATGTTTACTTCAGAGTTCATTTCAGACATGGGGTACACTTTTAAACAACATCCCGTTGAGACAGACATTTTACTGGTCCACTTTTTCTTATGCTACAGTTCATTTTTCTTTCCAAACCTTTTGAATTTACTTTTAATGTTAGATCATACATGTATTCGTTCGACTCTTACGCGAACGGTCATAATGTATTCATGATAAGCATACAATGTTGTCTGTTTCGGATGGTGGTTCGCTTTAAACAATACTACCTTTCCTCTCACAGATAGAAAGTAGACAGAGGTCGTATCACCACAGTCATTTAAACCTGTGGATGTTAGTCACTCGGACTAGAATTACAGAAACATTGACAGTCTTGAGGATTGAGAGGGGTAACCGAAGCTCTACCAGGAGGCGATCCCCAGGCTACGGAGGTGACTTGGTGGAGGAGATGGAATGGAGATGCACATTGGTAGAACCAGGGTCGAAGGGGCCGCCCTATCTTATCTTGGTATCCGGACAATTAGAGTCGGAGTAATATCAGGTCGTCGGTGAGAACAGTATTGATTTGTTATCATCAGCTCAATCATCTTCATCTTCATTGGTATCATTATTATCATTTTTATGATTATTATCATCACTATCATTATTATCATTTTTGTGTTTATCATAACTCTTATCATTATCATTATTGCCATTATTATCATTATCATAATTCTCACCATTATTACCGTCATAACCCTTATTATTAGTATTATTATTATTAATATGATCATTATAAGCATTATTATTGGCATTTTCATCATTATTATTATGGTCGATCATCATCATAAAATAACTATTTATAGCATCATTAATATGTTTTGAGAACGCTTTGTTGTTGAAAATTGACAAGTTTGGGGAATCATGACGGAAGAAGAGTCTGCTCCAACCCTAATTCCTCCGCCTCTAATTTCTCAACATCCCGGATACGTTACGAGGGGGCCATGCTCGGAATAGACACAGATCTTTCCCCGCCCCCACATTTCCAAGAAAGCAGGATATGCCCCTTGAGACACATTGATATTGAACTTGTAGTTCGGAAAACGGACTTGGAATTTCACCTCGTGGAGCTACTTACATGGAAGAATCGAAGTGTGATGTTACATAGTATACAAATGATGCATGCGAATGAGTTCATTCATTTTGTATTCTATATAGAGTCAATTTGAGTAAGGATAGATCGTTTGATAAACGAATGAAAACTTGCATCATTTAATTATTCCTAAACTCCTAGATCCCTGTTATTTGACGTAAACATGATTTATTCCAAAATAGTTTCGTGCCAATTGCTTTATTTTCACTGCAACCAAAATACTCCAACCGGTAATTGTACGAATCACCAATTGCAACACAAAAACAACAACAGCGAAAACAGAAACTGATGTATACAAAAGACATCGTATTGTAGGAATATATTCTTAATCATATGTTCTGTTAATGGTGAGAAAGAGAGAGAGAGAGAGAGAGAGAGAGAGAGTAGGGGGCAGATATCGTTCACTGTCATTTTCAAGTTATCATGCAAACCGGTAATTGTACGAATCACCAATTGCAACACAAAAACAACAACAGCGAAAACAGAAACTGATGTATACAAAAGACATCGTATTGTAGGAATATATTCTTAATCATATGTTCTGTTAATGGTGAGAAAGAGAGAGAGAGAGAGAGAGAGAGAGTAGGGGGCAGCCATCATTCACTGTACTGTATGTCAATGACCAGTTTGACCGGCTAAAGCATTAACCTCACATGTCATTCACAATCTATCTTGATCATCCGGTGGTCAAGATATGCAAACATACAAATTGTATTGTAATGACATTTTGAATGTAAATTTATACGTTTCATGAATATCAAATAAAATGTAAAGAAAATAGAATTTTGAGATTTCTTTTAAAGTGTTTATTTTCATTTTTCGATTCGAACCAGGGCTTCCAAGAAAGATGTTCAAATCGGTTCGAACGGATTTGAATGAATTAACGATAAGACGCGCTACAAAGGTCAGTATATATTACATGTACCTAAAGCCCCTTTCACACCGGATCTGCGTAGAGTTGCGTAGTGTTTCGTACCGACTACGCCGAAGTTAAGCTGCGTACTCATGAATAAATTGATGCTTCGGCGTAGTCCCTGCGTAGGTTTTGCGTAGGCTTGCGTATAGTTACGTACCCTGTGCGTAGGCACCGCGTACCTATGGCGTAGGCAATTGGCGTAGGGTTACGTACGCTTGCGTAGGCCTGGCGTAGGGTTGCCAAAAGTGGCATTTGGTACACGGTTTTGACCGTTATATGTTCAATTTTTTAATTAGGTATTAACAACTGCTGAGGCTATTTTGCAGTAATGTTAATTTGTTCAACATATTATTTTCCAAAAAATGCAGACATTTTTGTGGATGTACTACATTTGTATACTCATTCACAAGGGTAATAAATGAACTTTCTGTTGATGTACATTGCAAGGTCACGTGATGTGATTCGATACCTCAAAACGCCAACAAAAGAGCGCTTATTTTGATTTGTGAATAAATGTGGACAGAAGTCTGATATTTGTTGACCATATCCCTTTTTTTCACTCATTTGTAAATATCATTCCATAACAGTTTCCTGAAAGTTTGAAGACGATAGCTGTTGTCCTTTGTCCGTAGCGTATATGTGTGTGACAATGTAATGATATAAATGTTAGTCATTTATTACTTCTGACATACACACTCACTCAGTCTCACTAACAGAGTGAGACAAAATTATTTCTTTGCTTTACAAGCATACAAACAGGGCCATAAACGTTCACACAAGCAAACAAACCGACACAAATATATACAGATTTCCACAAAACATAATAACATTTCGCAAGAGGCATCAGTTTGTGAGTCTTATCTCTGTTTATTAGATATTATTATATCTCTGTTTATTATGAGATGTCAACATCATAAATTGAATAAACCATAACAAGCAAAACATGTCAGTCTGAAAATTCTTGTAGTAGTACAAACAGAATTACAAGCAAGAATACAAAATAAAGTCAAAGAAACACTAGTTCTTCATGAACAGAATAAATGTGAGAACGCACACATGTAAACAAAAATAGCATTTGCCTTCAAAATAATGATCAATACCTGCCAAGTTTACATCCAGGTATATACAACAAAAAATCTGTATACGTTTTTAATGCTTCGTCGGACTGGCGTAGGGTAGCGTATTGTTGCGTAGGCTTGGCGTACAGTTGCGTAGGATTAGCGTACAGTTGCGTAGGCTTGGCGTACAGTTGCGTATTTTTTGCGTAAAAAGTCTACGCCGAAGGTACGCGAAAAAAATTAAACATGTTTAATTTTTTGCGTTCATCTCGCGTACCCATTTGCGTCCCTCCGCGTACAGTTGCGTAGGGTTGCGTACGATCGGCGTAGTCGCTACGCAACTCTACGCAAGGCCCGGTGTGAAAGCCCCTTAAGGCCTAACACAAAAGATGTTGTAACGCCCTTTAGGTGCCAAAACATGGGTCGGTTGGTCGGAACTTTTTTTTCTTTTGGAATTTTTTTTCTCCCTCTTTGGGCTGATATTTCTTAGTTTGAAATGCTTTAATATTTTATTTCCCCCAAAACGGTTTTAAAAAAGCCGTCGGTAGATTTCAATATGTTGGGGTCGGTCGCAAAGGGCAATTATTTTGTTATAGGCCTAATGAAGAAATAAATGGACAGTGAAATAAACCAGAACAAATTAATAATGATGAGGTAGAGATGGTACTGTCAATAATCTAAATAACAATTTTTGTATCCAAGCCTACATCTGGCTCACTCCATACACATATTGAATACATTATTGAGTGGCAGTTTACATTATGGAGAGGAATTGGAGAAATTTCCAAGAAAAACTTGATCCTTTAATTTTCAAACTCAAAACTAAGCAACAAAATAAAATTACTAGTGAAATTGAAATTAGAAGAAGTTAATAAACACAAATGATCACAACTGCCAATACAAATAACCATGAGAGTGAATAGAATAGTGAAGTAAAGTAAACACAAGGGAAATATTTATAGAAACAATAGCAACGGTAGCCTGCCTTTGAGTTTCATTAAGCTTCAAAGAAAAATATGTCACTTGGCATGCTAAATATTTGTATTGCTTATTTTTGTCACTTTTATCACAGTCTTTCTTCCAATGTCTGATTTTCCTTTAAAGGCTTGTTCGGATATGACGCAGTCAAAACCGGGAAGTTTTCTTTTTATAACTCTTTCACGACGTACAAAACACGTAAAACAGCGGTTCAAATGCCTGTACATTGTAACACATCGCTTATTAAATACGCGCAAGTACGCCGTTGCGCGCGGTTGCCATTCGTTGTACATGCCAGAAAACAAACCGCGGCGGATTTTTGCGGCGGTTAACCGCGCCGTATCTGAACAAGCCTTCAAAAAAAGGGTCATACAAGTTCAGATTGACAACTGACAGACAATGAGATCAATTGTCCGTGTGCTTGTCTCTAATCAACATTGAGTGAATGAAATAAATCCTGTTCTTGGTCTTTTTGAAGCAGGTTGTTATGGATCCGATAACTCGCGTGCCTTGTCCCGGAATCTAATTCTACTACGCTCAAATTCCATTACGATGCGGTAAGTGGTGAGGATTCATTACATCGCAGTTCTCTCTCTATCTCTCTCTCTCTTTCTCTTTCCGTATTTATGATCTTATTTGCGGGCTTCCCTGTCATATCCTTCAATACAATCTACCTGTTATTTCTAGAGTTCTTTCCTTATTCTCCCTCTCTCTATCTCTCTATAATATGCCTCTTAGTTTGTCTCCCTTTTTTCTGTGTGTCTGTCTATTTCTCTCTCTCTCTCTCTCTCTCCCTCTCTCTCTTCAACGCCCTGCCATTTCCTATCTCATTTGCTTTCCATGTCCTCTTTTTCTTTCTCTTTCTCCCCTGGACTTTTTTTTCTTTATTTTCCCTTAGCCCCCTTCTTGCTCTCTCGCGACTCGCCCTTTTCTCTTTTCCCTTATATCTCTCCCTTTTTTTCTTTTCACCCCCCTCTCTCTCTCTCTCTCTCTCTCTCTCTCTCTCTCTATATATATATATATATATAGGCTATGTATATTCATCGCTCTATCTCTTTTTTTCTTTCCATCTTCCTTTTTATCGCCCCCTCCCTCTTCTCTCTTTCTCTCTCTGTAATATCTTCCCCCCTCTTTCTGTATCCTTCCATTTCCTCCTCTCTCTCTCTTGTTATATATCCCTTTCAAGTTTATACTCATTGTGTGTTCTTCATCTTTTTATTTCTCTCTCTCTCTCTCCCTTACTCACTCCTTCCCCCCTCTCTACAGTTTTATTGTAATTTGCTCATCTCTTTGTCCATGTCATGCCGCTTCTAGTTTACTTTACAAAAAATAATTCTCAGTCATTGAACTTGGCTGGTCATCCTGCACATGACCCTTGCTTCCCTTGCTAAATCAAGAAGCAATCGAATATTTTAATATGAAAACAATATGTAACAACATGCTTATAAACGAATTCATACTGATTTCCATATATCTTATACACGCATGATAGGCGTTGGATCGTCATCTCGAAATTCACACCATAATTCATAAACTTTGTATTGTATTGATATTTTTTGACAAAGCTGTTGTTCCTAGAGTTGTAAGAATGGCAACGACATATCTTCCATTACTCATGAAGGCTGGTATTTTTTCAAACACATGTTTTTTCTCCTTTTTGTTGTCCTTCTTTTTAATATTTGTTCTTCTACTTCTTCCTTCTCTTTTTCTATTCCATGATTTGCGTAAAATTGGTTGACGGCGATCTAGAATTAAGGTCTATATCAACTGTAAATGGAGAATGGCAAGAATATGATTAAATTGCTCATTTGATGCTAATTACCCCCCCCCCCCCCCCTCAAAAAGAAAATCGTACACAACTTAATTAAAAGTAAAATATACTTATCATTTCAATGAAGTTTGAATGAAATTTATTAGAACGATATGAATATGTTCATGTTCAATTATTGATAACACATGAAAATCGGTTTTGTGTTGTATAGATCCGCTTTACGAGTCAAAAGGACACTGTTCTCTAATACGCTTCAGCAAAGACTTAAAATGTCATTTTGTCTCGTAAACAGACGACATATTATAAAAGCAAATAAGTGGGACAGCAAGAAGCAAAATGACAAGAGCAGTCTCCATCAATAGGATAATTTTTTTCCTTTTTTTGTGTGGTTAACTTAACAAAGAGTACAAGAACGTAATTAGTACCATCAATTTCTGCTTTGAAATATTACCAAATGTCCAATCTGCTAATGTGTTTGCAGAGTATAAAACCGTCTCTGGTAACAATAGAAAGGAAATGGCGTTGATAACTAAGTGAGAGAGATTTGATAGGATTAAATATAGCAATTCTTTCATCGTCGCGTATAGATAACCACGCGTCTACTCCACACCCTTTCACCAGCAACACGAGTGGAAATCAATAGTGCTTATTTACATGACTCTCTAATTGAAACGAGGATTGTTATTATTACTTGGCGAAGATGGAGGGTGGCGCTTTTTCACTGATTAAATTAAAACCTTCCAAAAGTTGCCATCGATCGCAATCGCATGTCCATCAGCATTACACAAGCGCACTGCCGCTGTGACGTCATAAATGTTCAAGTGTTGTTGCGTGACGTCATTGGGTTTAAGTCTGACACGCTGTTAGTTCATTGCCATTATATTAGAACTTCATGCATTCACATCAGAAGCACAACTTCCCCCTTTCTTATATAGGCCTAACATGACCTTTTTAAAACTCTTCATCACAATTTCCCCCTCCCCCAGACCTCCCCTATCTCTCTCTATTTCCCCTCCCACACACCCACACGCGCCTATTCATTATTTACACACATACATAATTATATACATTTATGGACTAAAATATGTCGTTAATCACACTCAGAGTGTCAGCTCTATCATTGCTTTATGCTCGTGTTAAATTTATAAGGAGTTGACCTAAATTTCAAATTTCATACTCATTTTGAAAAATAATATAATAACATACCTTTACCTTCTTCCTTCGATTTTAAAGAAGATTGTTTGGCAGTCTAAACGCTAGTGGAACTTAGCAATTTCGATGATCAACCCTAGACCATGCAAAACCCAATCTCAACCTAAGCCCTAAAGCAATAAAACCAAGAGCAAATGTCGCCGGGAACAAAAGTATCACTCTCTCTCTCTCAATTTCTATTACTCTCCCTCTTTTATTTAATTCCATTCCATAACAGGATAATAAACATGGGACATCATATCCCTTTTCACCTAGCTCTTAAGATGCATATGACCCATGCAATTGTATATTCTGGACGCAAGATGTAAATACACACTAAAGGTGTAATTGGAATTTGAAGGCGGGTTGTGAATGTTGATGGAACAAAGAAAATTGATGTTTTTGACGAATGGCAAGGAAATATTAAACAACGTATGATGGATTATTTGAAGGATTTACTGGACAAAAGGAACATGCATGCATGGGGTGGTATACAGAGTGAGGGAGGTGGACATATTGAGACAGATACTGAGCGTCGGACAGAGAGAAAGGGAATTAGAGAGAGATAGAGAAAGAGAGAAAGAGAGGAAGAGAGAGAGAGAGAAATTAAGAGAGAAAGGGAGGGAGAAAAACGAAAAAGAGACGCAGACGTCATGAAAATCATGTATTGAAATGACATTGTATTTAACAATTAGCACTTTGATTATCAACATGAAATACGGTATTAACACCGTTTCGCTATATATTTGTCTCCGTCCGTCTCTCACTTTCTTTCTTACTTCCTCCTTTGAAATCTCAATCGAACACAACAGAAATATGGGGCAACCGTGTGACGTCATATTCAGAATGACGTCACATCGCGAAACGTCCAATTGTTGACTTAGTTAGCTGTAAATGATGGCAATCAAACACTGTCAAGTCCCGTTTCCACAATTAATCAATACATAATTCAGAAACTAGAATATCCTGGCTGCTACATATGATATTAATGTAAAACAAATGAAACTTAACCTTAACAAAGGACTGTAAAGAGTACTAGTAAGCATTAAAAGTAATTCGTGGGGTTTCTGTTTCAGCTTCCATCGAAGTAAAAGAAACACTGGGCCTGAATAGCTCTTTAAAAAGCGAATACGGACATCAATACCACAGACGGATCGCAGATGGTATTTAAATGCCTACTCCAATATTTCTGACTTTTCGCCGATTTGTTCTAATCAGTTCTGTCTGTCAATTTGAATGTTTTGTATGGGTATATTATACAGTTATTGACTGGCAGGGGGTGTAATATAACATTATTTGGACCGCTGAAGGGAGTTACATTTCCCAAGTGGTTATATTTTCCTGAAGCGCGCAGCGCTGAGGGAAAATATGGTCACGAGGAAAAATATAACTCCCTTCAGGTCCAAAGAATGTTATATACCCCCTGCCAGTCAATAACTGTTATATTAGATAGCCTTGGGTTTTTTTGTGGGGGGGGGGGGGGTCCATTTTTTGTTTTGCCCGAAATAAAATTAAAAAAATCGGGAACAATCAAAATAATCTGTTGAGATAGTTCAAGAAAGAAAAAAACCTTTAAACAAATAAAATTATACAAAAAATGTGGGGAAAACAAAAATTCTTACCCCAAAAAACATTTTTCGGGGAAGAAAAAAAAATGTGGAAAAAATAATTTCAAGGGGAAAATAATTTCATGAAAACAAAATTTCACCAGCCGGTAAAATATAACCAACCAGGAAAATATAACCAACCAGGAAAATATAACAATTTGAATCCTCGCAATTGATATCACGTAACGAGCTCTGGACCAATCACATCTCGGTATCTGTCTAAGCTATCTAATATAGTGTTATATTAATAATAATATTCCGTGTTTATATAGCGCTCAATACATCGATCCCACGATTGCGAAAACGCCCCATCCTCCCTCTCTCTCTCTCTCTCTCTCTCTGTATCTCTCTCCCTCCCTTTCTCTCCCTCTCTCTATTTATGTACAGTCACATACATACCATTTTTTTTTAACGCACCCTTTCTTCGTAAATGCCAATCTATTTCGATATTTTTTAAATCCTCAAATAATAATAGTCTGGGCAATCAAAAAGGAAATTAGTTAATTTGTTGTAGTAACAAAAAAATACGACAAATGTATAAGTCAGCACGCGTGACTACGAGATATTTATAATTTGAATTGTGTTTGCATTAGTTCTTTCTGTTGTATTTCTGTAAACTAAAGTGTTTTTTTTAATTCAAAACACTTTTATTATTATCGTCGCACTTTCTACAGGGAAGGGGGGGGGGAGGACACAATCTGCTTCCCCTCAGCTTGCTTGGAAACTAGATCAAGATCCTTTTCCAATAAAAACGGAATATATTTACGAGTTGGATTGGCCATATGTAATCCCAAGATAACTCAAGCAGCTTAGTAAATCAATTTATTTGATGAAATTGAGTCTTCCGTGACCCTTTTAGTCATCATGGTGAAATTCCCGAAGGATTCCATTAATGGTGACAATCAATTACATAACGTATATAAGAACCCTGTATACTGTACATGTTTGTTTAAAACGTCTTTAAGGCATGATGAGAAGATTTGAATTATATCAACAAGGGTTGCCTGAAACATGTCAATTCTTCAGACCTGCTTCAACCAAAGCTGACGTGTTTACATTGCAATTTACGATTTTAAAGTTTGGTTAAAAAGCAGCTTTTACATAATGTTTTTGTCGTCTTCTCGCATATCGTAAAAGTAGTCGTATAATGTTTAAAAAATAGAAAACGTACTATTATTTGGACTGCTGTTTCACCTAACATGAATAACGATTCGGGATTGTCAGTATTGTTTGTCTAAGAACTTTTGAAATAGCTCATCATCTGATTTCTGCTGGTGTGTAGAAAATATTAATAATAATATTGGGTTCTTGTAAAGCGCTGATGTCTGTCAGACTCGACACTCGTGGCGCTTCACAAACATTCAGAACGGCAAGTGGCGATTTGGAGGGGGTGTTTATACATTCTGAACATGGCAGCATGGGCTTCCCGAATAATCTCAGCCTTAAATATACAACGAAAACTGTGCTTAGATATGTGTACATATACCTCTTGTCCCCGCTCCATGCATGGAGAAAAAAAAGAAGAACAGAAAGGCACCTTAAAGGGACTTGGTAACATTATTCAGATAAGAGGAAATGGTGTTTAGGAAGTAACTTCAATGCTAAATGTACAATTAAAAATAATCTGCAAGTTCGAGTGAAAACAGACTATTATTATGATGGTAACAATTTGACAAAAATAATTTGATCGATTCCTTAATTCTTCCAATTATATTATTACAATTTAATGACATTTTAGGTGAATGTACTCATCACAAAGCAATGATTTGGATCTATATACCATTCCAGACATTTAAGAGTTGAAAGATTTTTTAAAGACTGTCTTATGTCTTATTTTCAGGGAAAAACGGTTGGGAAAATTTAAAAGTGGTTTTTCTTACAAAGTCCCTTTAAAGGGGGGGGGGGGGTTGTGTGGTGAGAGGCACCTTTACTGCTCCTTTTCATTTATTTTTTTATTTTTAGTGTCGAGGGAAGGAGCCTGTCGGATCAGATAATTTTCACTTTAGTGTGCCCCTTTGCCTGTATAAGAGATTCCTTTATTCCTGTAGATTTCATCTCCTTATATCCTCTTACAAAATCTCTTCAAATAATTTTCTTTCTTTTCGCTATCTTTTTTTATCAAAATTTGTTTACATATTCTATTCCTCGTAAGGTCAGATCATTTTGGAAGCCCCCCCCCCCCCCCCCCCTCACCTCCCCTCACCCTCTCCCCTAATTACAAGCCAAGATAATCCCTGATCGGCCATTGATGACGTCTATATTTCGTTCGACATGTTTGTCTCGATATCCCCTCTGATGTGGCTTCATCCGGGCATTCCTGCCGGTCCGTGCAAGCTTGAGCAAACAGTCTCACTTTACTGAGCAAATCTCATCACTACCAACCATCAATAAAGAAACATTCTACTCAGACTTCAATCATTAAGTAGCCTTCACATCGCTAACAAATAGGGCTCTTGCCTAAAGAGAAGTTTCTCAATACAACATGACAGATTCCTAAATCCTAAATATATTATCCAGTTTGGTTGAAAGTCAAGCCGAGTCTAAACATAACTATTTTATATTTTCATAAACTCATGCTGCTGCTATAATTACATTTTAAAATGTCAATTTGAGGGCTTGAAAATGCCTTAAAGGGGCTTTAAGGTCAGGCAACGATATGGTGCCAAAAGATATTTTCTATTGTAGAATCCGTAGTTGCCAGACCCACAATACAGATAGTCGTTTGGTTTATTTCTTTTGCACGAATGGCAATGCCAACGGCGAGGCAACGAATCAGTAAATGGGGGACCTTAATACAAACATTTACTTTTATGGAATAGATATCTGAAAAGACGATTCGAGAAAAAATACGTACATGCGTTTAAGTGTTGGTACAGGAAGCTGTTAAGTAAAGGCGCTTATAGAATATTTTGAAGTAAAGAAACAAATCTTAGATAGATAGATAAATTGATTTTATTAAGATCTTGTGTCTGGCAGTTAAAAACTGAAATGAACATGAATTACAAAACAAATTTCCAAAGAACATTAATATAATAATATGATAAACCAATAGGTCTCTTCCGCAATGCACTCTGAAATTAAACAAAATAATAATAATGGAGGTTTCTTGCACAACGCTCATATATGTCAGAATTGACACTCCTGGAGCTCCTGACTATTACCCTGGCTTTAGCATGGCTGCCTTTATGGCGCTCTAGCATTTCAAGGAATTGATTCCTTCCAGGTACCCATTTACCTCACCTGGGTTGCGTGTGGCAAATTTTGATTGATGCCTTCATAAATTACATTTGTGTCATGGCGGGAATCTGGGGCGAACCACGTCAACCGCTGTCCGGTGATTCATCCAATAGACCACTTCACATCAAGAAATAGACATTTATCATATAATAAAAACAATGAATTTACCCCTCTCAATGTGTAACCACAAATTTAGGGATTGAAAGGCCTATTTTCCTTGTTACGATACCAGGCGTCAAACTCAATGTGGTTATAACAAAATTAGATACAATATGCGAGTACATTTCTGCCCTTTATTTCATGCATTTGGTGTCCTTTTTTTAGGGCTTTGAATCAAAAGTTAATAATAATAATAATGGGTTCTTGCATAACGCTCACATCCGTCAGAGTTGACACTTCTGGCGCTCCCGATTATTACCCTGGCTTTAGATGCTGTATTCATATTATCATTTATCTAATCAATTGAACTTCCTCATAAACTGTATCTCTCGGATTCCAATTTCTATGCGATCGCTAAATCATAAATATTTAAATTCCAATAATGCATCACATGGGTAATTTTACATGGTCTACGAGCCCGGTGTATCGATGCATGCTTCTACTGGGGGAGTGAGAGAGAGTGAGAGAGAGAGAGAGAGAGAGAGAGAGAGGATGAGAGAGAGAAAGAGGGATAGAGAGAGAGGGAAACAGAGAGAGAGGTAGCGAGAGAAAGAGAGGGAGAGGGAGAGAGAGGGGAAGATACACTCAAAAAAATGTAGTGCTATTTTTAGCACTTGGAGGGCTATATTCAGCACCTTTTCAGTGCTCGCATAGGGACTGCACAGCTAGTGCTATTTCAGCACAAGTGCAAGTGCTAGTTCAGCACTAGTTTAAGTGCTATAGATAAGCACTAAAAAGTGCTAAAAAAACACTTCAAGTGCTATGAATGTTGGGCAGGTGGTGCTAAATAACCCCACAATCTACTCTGAATAGCACTAGTAGTGCTAAAAAACTGCACAACTTAGGTGCAGAACACAACAGTTTTGTAATGTTTAGCACTCCAGGCGTTATATTTCATATATAGTGAAATTATGCAATTTTGTCACACTCACACACAAAAAAAAGACAAATAAATGACTTTATATATATAGTTGGTATTTTATTAAAGGTAAAGACCAGTAATGGTCATGCGATTGCATTGTGAAAGAAACGTTGTGGAATCGATCAGAAAAGGTCAATCATCTAGCATCTAGCATCTGCAAGGTTCTGGAATCATCAAAATGATAAGAAATTTGGCTCATTCTTCGTAAAGTTACAAGCACTATACACAGAAAGATGTATATGGGACTACCCTATCTCTCTCACCAGACCATGAGAGAAATAAATTTACCAAATATATGAATTAGTAGGCGGTTTCCCGGCAAATTTGTTATCATCATGTATTAGTCAAAACATATTCTTTCACATGATTGGTAATGAGAGCTTCCATTTCATTTTTTGAAATTGGGGCGTTGCCAATACTGGTCTTTACCTTTAACAGTTTAACCAAAAAACACTGTTGCAGTAAAGGCACATGTTGACAAAGTTCTGCAATAAGCCAGAACATATGCCTATGTGGTCAAGGTGGATGTCCTTCGTCATTTACCACTTTCAACTCTTACAGGAAACATTTATTAAACCAACATCCACAAGAAGAACCTGAACCTGAAGCTGTACAGGGTATGGAGGGTCTAGTTGATGCTGATTTGGGTGTTGCTGTTGGTGAAGTGCATAATCCTGCAGCAGATGATGCATTTGATGATGATGATGATAGGATAGGCCTACTACAAGAACAAGATGGAGCAATGCATAATGACAGTACAAGACACTATGAATATGACAGACAATGAAAGCGGACAAAATATACAGTTCCATAGGTAGACCAAGGAACATCCCTTCACTGCTATTATGTAAAAATGTGTAGAACAGGTGTCACATGCATATTCACCTGTTTTACACATTTTACATAATAGCAGTCAAGGGATGTTCCTTTGTCTACCTGAGGAACTGTATATTTTGTCCGCTTTCATTGTCTGTCATGTTCATAGTGAGACCAGCTGCATTTTTCATTGGTTCTCTTTTATCAAACACCAACATGACCCATGCTATGACAAACAGAGTGTTATCTGCTGCAACAGCTTTGAATACTGATGTTGTTGACAGTTTAAGGAGCAAAGTTATTCAGACTTTTGAGGCCTTGGGTATTGACCTGGAGAATGAAGAATGTAAGAATCTCTTAGCTGAATTTGATTCAAAAACAAATATTCACAAGGTAACAGCTATTATACTAACCGACCAATCAGATCAGGTTATGCAGTCAGCACTCGATGTTAAGTGCTGCATATTGTTATAGCACTCGTTTTCAGCACTCAAATATTCAGCACGTTTCGGTTTCCTTGTTAAAGTTAACCCGTCAAGTGCTGATTTTGGCACTTCAAGTGCAGAATCTCACTCAGCACCCAACATTTAGCACCTCAGTTTTTTTAGTGTAGAGAGAGGGAGGGAGAGGGAGAGAGAGAGAGAGAGGGGGGAAGAGAGAGAGGGGAAGAGAGAGAGAGGGAGAGAGAGAAAGAAAGACAAAAGAGAGAGAGAGAGGGGAGAGATAGAAAGAGAGAGAGAGAGCGAGAGAGGAAGAGAAAGAGAGAGGGAGAGGGGGGAGAGGGGGAGAGGGGGATGATTCGCATCCCCTCTGCTTTTAGAGAGTACGAATGATGGCTTTTCGTCTGGGACGCACGTCGGATGTGTAAGAGCGCCTCGGGGGAACGAACACTTAAGATTGAAACAGACCGGTCGACAATATGCATTACATACGAGGATACGCCCATCATTTAGTACTATTCTAAATAAAGAAATAAAACAATCGTAGAAAGCACGAATTCAGTATACTAAACCAATAACGATGAGCAACGATACATGACAGGTTCGGATGGGGAAATAATAAGCTATACTAATATGTTTATGCTTTTGAAATGTTGTCAAGTTGATATTTACTTAGGATTGGATATCTTTATCCCATATAATCACCAAGAATGTTGTTTCACAAAGGGGGTTCGCCATATTCCCTTATTAAAAGTAAAACAAAAAGAACAATAATGAAAGTATTTATAATTAATAGAGGGTTCTTGCGTAGCGCTCATGTCTGTCAGACTTAACACCTGGCGCTCCACAATCCAATAGATAGAAAACAAAAACAAAATTATAACCCGAGCGAGAAGTCTTTATCCAATTTAGATTAAAGCAAAAATATTTGCAGTCACTTTTCTATTTTCATATTTCACATAACACTGACATATAAGCCTTGTAAAAAATCTCAGGACTGTCGTATTATAATGATAACTATGCTGATAAAGGTACAGGGGCCGATTAGAATAAAGGAACAAGCCTGACTTTTTAGAATACTTGACACTAAACCTTTTTGACCTGCTTAACTGAAAGTTCATATACTGAATGTATAAGCATGATTACTGTTAATTCTAGCAACCTTCGTTGGATAACCATCAAACTAGGTGTATATACTCTATAACGATCTATTATTACATCTTTTGTCAATAATTACTGAATTGTTTGGTGCAATCAGGCCCGAATAAATGGCGTGTCGTGTACGACATGGACAATGAAAGCTAGTTGGACATATTCATAAACTTGTCCTTCACGTAAGGGGGATCAAAAACCGTTTTTCATCATGTTCATAGCATTGTAAAAATAGTGAAGGTTAATCAGGTGCGCATTGCCATTTAAAAGTCCAAAATATGATAACAAGCACACACTCTCTCTCTCTCTCTCTCTCTCTCCTCATACTGCCAGTCTCTGTATCTCTCCCCTCTCTGTATCTCTCTGTATGTCGCCCCCTCCCCTTCTCTCTCACCATGGACATGCTCTCACCCACCACTCACTCTCTGTCTCTCTTCCCCCTCTCTCTCTCTCTCTCTTGCTCCCCCTCTCTCTCTACTACCTAATGAAAATGGGTCACACCAGTCCAGGTATGGGGTGCGTGAGGAACCCTCATTAATCATACCGGATGAATGAAAGGGTTCATCACTCCGTGACCAAAACTTAATGACTCTGCATGAATATTTGATGGTCCTCCATACCGGTTTATTCAATCTCTCATCTACGGTTTGCCGCTCTGCAACCAGCCGAAGAAAGAGAACACTTTGTTAGATGGATTGATCGCTTGATTTGGTCCTCATCCTCAACTTGTGAGTTTATCTATTTTGGATAACTGTATGAATATTCCATTTATGCATGTTTTAAAGAACGAGGTTGAGTCCTGGGACAGGTGAAAATAACAAGTCCTAGAATTTTCGTTGTATATCGTAGAAAAAAAACTGTCACCATTATCCCTCTTATGTCAGTGTGAACTAAAATTATTGAAAATGTTTCCTGAAGAGGATTGCTCTTCAAGTGCCCCAATATATGACGAGAAATAGATGAGATGTTTGGACTAAACTCTAATGGAAAGTAGTTCCATGTACACATATTATGTAAAGGCTTATATAATTTGTATTCCTTTCATGTAGATAATAAGCCTAGTAATAACAATGTGCATGTATATACATGTAGATCTTTATATGGTATATCGTCTCTAAGTGCTTTACAATAGTATTATCCCGGTCATCGGATTCATTCACGCACAATGTGCACCATCTCCACTCCCTGGGGAGTATTCCTACTATATGATCACCGTGAGGGTATAGGCAATTATACTATCACAAATGCTTTCGTCATCCTACAGGTCCCCATTTCTATATTGTGTAAGGAGTGGCAAATGTATATTAAAGCCTTGCCAAAGGACATTATTGATATGTCGGGATCGAACCAAGACCTTTGAATTTCAAGTCAAGTGCTTAAACCTCCCAAATATGACTCCAAAGCCTCACATAATACACTAATTCAAAATATGCTACAATCAACTACTTCATCTTCAATTTCCAATCGTTTCCAGACTGTATCTATATCACAATGAAATCCCAACACTAGATCTAGACCGGAACTTTATATTTATATCGGGTCTTATTCTTTTTCAATATCTTAATTCCTTGACATGAAAAGTACAATGCAGATGGTTTCCCTTGGAAAGAACAGATAAAGATAGAGACGTCTGCAGGATTTTAAGACGAGATAATGACACTCACATGTACGAAAATATCCCAGAATATATGCGCCGTTTTGATATCAATATAAATAATGATTATTTCATATGCAATGTTCTGGTAACACTTGCACCATCAATATTGATTGTTATTAAAATGATGATAGCATCAACAACCATTAACAAAAATGTTCTAAGAGTGTGTTACACGCATGTGTATGTGCAATCAAGGATAATATGCTAATGCGGCAAAATGAGATGGAACACATTGAAAGTGAGAATGAGGAATGACGTATAGTGCGAGAGAGGTGCAAAACGACATAATGAAACAACTTACGTAATGGCGTCATAAGAACATTACTAAATACAAAAACACATTCAAACTTGTTAACAATATCTGCTAGAACAGCTAGCACAAAAGAAATTTCGTCGTAAAATCTGCGCTGCACCATAAAGGTTCATGGAACGAAATTGAATCTGGAAAAATGAAATTACCTCGCTGACAAATTTTCGATAATTGGATGAAGACGTTTCCTAAAGGTCACTCTTTTGAAAGAGGATTGTCAATTTTGGGGGATTAGAAAGTATCATGATCGTACAAGTGGATCTGGCTTCGTCTGGGAAGGAGTGAGGGGTATTTAAAACTACCCCTCCCTACTTCCCAGAGGGAAAATAGCGTGAGATTTAAAGTGACTCGGTAACATTGCCTCAGATTCTGAAACAAAATCCTGGATTTAGCTCATGCTGCAATCATAATTATAAACAGTTGGGTCAGTCAGGAATCCCATGACAGCCGATCGCTTGTCTGATTATCAAGATATTTATGATTGGAAATCGAAATTTCATTTTTCGTTTTCCTAACGGTTTTTATAACACTACAGTATACTTGGGAAAATAAGTATGGTAACACCGGTCACTCAAAGATTTTTACTTTTTTTGAGGCACTTCATGATTATTTTGAAGCGCAATTTGTTGGGCTTCAATATAACACCATATCACGGAAACTGATAACACGTAGGGCCATGCATCTCAGATTTAACATTGTTAAACGATGCCTTTAAGAGAAAGTTGAGTTCTAGTAAAGGTGTACTAATTTGTTAAATATCTCATTCCATGAAAAGGACTGCTCTTGAAATGCTGTCATATTATGACAGGAAACAGTGTCCACATGTGTGCGTACTCCCACATGCACATGTCTGTATGCAGGAAAACTGCGTTGATTTCTTATTTTGACCATATTAATTCTCAACCCTCTCTGTTTAATTTCCACTAAATCAATTATATTGCCGAATCAATCTTCCCCACAAGCTTCCAGACAGTTTCTTTTATATTTTAATTGCTTGACCTGGGGCCCGTTTCACAAAAGTTGTCATCGGTGATAAATGACAATCTTTGTTATAAGCTACTGAAATCCTTGCTTCTGATTGGTTATCTGCAGATTTGTCACGAATTTGTGTAATTTGTCATTGAAAAAAGACTTTGTGAAACGGGTCCCAGAACTCAGCTATATCTTTAAGGGTAGATAACTGAGAGTGCCCTTTCCTTACTGAATAAAATGTCACGTCCGTCCAAAACGACCTGATCGATTTTAGTTCATCATTTGATTTGTAATAATAAGACTTACAGTGCAGCTGCAATAAAGACATTTAAAAGGCCATCCATCACCATAACCAAAATATTGTATTAATATTAGATCTTGTCAGTTGGTACAAATTGCTGGTTAAAGAGAATGAAAAGTAAATAAAAACTACATGTAACATACAATTAAATCAGTTCGATTTTCAATTTAATGTTTATATTGATACTTTTTACTTGGAAAATCAATGGATTATTGAATACAAAATTAAAGTAATAATGAAATAAATATTACTTCTTAGGGTATACATTTTATAATGAACTAAATACTGAACCCACTTTTTATGATATACTTTGGCATCTTCCTGCATTAAACGTAAAGCAATGAGTATTTTAAACCTGATAGAATGAAAATATGTCACCCAAGAAAAAGCCTAGTAATAAAGCCTGCAATAGCAAACATACACACTTTGCTCGGAGATAAATGCTTTCACGCTTTCCTTGCTGTTTTTATTAACTTCCTAACACGTATGGTCATGTCAATTTTCATTTACCAAAGCTTGCATATTATACACAGACATATTTAATAGAGCTCTGAATAATCAAAATTACTATTATAGAAAGATAACATCATCCTGTGCGGTTGATGTTCATGGAAGACACGAAACCACGATTGGTTTCCACCCGCATAAACAGTTTCTTATCCTGGTTATTCAGAAGCTAGTGAGCCACCGATTTTGTGTTTTTGCTTTTGTGGTTGTGGTAACCGTTATGCTGTGATATAGAGCATTTTTTTTATTCAATCGCCGTACATGAATCAGAAAAACCCACAATAACATCTGGAACTCCTGAACAAACTTATTTGTTTGATTATTGCTAATCGAAATTTGAATTATAGGAAAATGAAAATATTGTGTATGCTGCTTTTTTCATGGCTGACATGAAACCGTGATTCGTTTCACAGGTAAATAATCTTCATTCTGTAAAAGCACATACTTGGAACTGCACAGACGTTCGCACTCTATATAGAGTACCTTTGTGTTCAAGTGTGTACAGAGAATCACATCCTAAAGACACATATCTTAAACGTATCGAACCCATGAACTGCGACAAGTGTCCAAACCACTGAACTCAATAACAGCATCTCTAAAGACGACCTTACATTCTACGTCATAGACCTGTTAAAAGGCTTCGAACCCATGACCTACTACAGGTGTCCAAACCACTGGACTCGATTACAAAACCTCTAATGTACCTTTAACAAGATCGCAACGACTAAAACAAAAAAATCAACAATTTCAATAGCCTTGTACGCCACCTATGGAAATGTGCAAACAAGACAACAAGGTATTACGTAATCCAGATATGATTTCCGTTGGTTGTACAATAAGGTATTTAAATTGCCCTTGTTTTTTTTGGGGGAAACAGTTGTGATCATGTTCCTTATATCTTCGTCATAGACCTGATAAAAGGTTTCTAACCCATGACCTACGACAAGTGTTCAAACCATTCTACTCAATAACGATACCTCTTCATTGTGACCTCACACCCTACGTCACAAACTGGATTCAAGCTACAGTGCATACATTGACATAATGGAAGATTAACCCGAGTCATTGACCGCTATGGTGTCTAGTCGCAAGGGAAACTATACTAACTACACATATTCTAGCCCCAGGCGGTAGCGCTCCTTGGTAACCTTATACTCGAGAGTAATGACGCTCTTTTCATTTTGAGCAACCAATATCAAAATGATATCCACATGTACTCGGTTGCGGATGTAGGATTCTGAAATGGAGGGGGCGTCCGTGAGGAGTAATTGCACTATGGAAAACTGTTGCACACAATGCGGCTCTCTATACTGTCGGTGGCACCTGTTGCATTCAATGCGTCATTAGTTTGGCGTAGAACTGCGTCAGTAGCGCGCGTGGTCTCTGACGCTCCTTG